>MU750156.1:0-27442 GCA_026770625.1 Nicotiana glauca | reverse complement strand
ATATATATATATATATATATATATATATATATATATATATATATATATATATATATATATATATATATATATGCAATAGAAGAGAATATAGAAATTTAACATGTCAAGAAGGAGGGGAACATGCTATAGGGGATTCAACAATCCGGATAACAAAAATCAACAAATAGAAGGTGAAAATGTAAAACTTCAATATCAACGAGAGTAGAAATTCAACAATTTGCACGGCACCATCCTTCGTGCTTTTACCCTCGTTCTCACCATAATAATCAAATAACGTGCACGACATCAACCTTCGTGCTTTTCCTCACATAAACACTCATATCATGTCACGGAATGACCCTTCGTGCATTAGTAATAAAATCAGGACACGGAATGTTCCTTCGTGCATTAATAATGAAAACATGGCACAGAATGTTCCTTCGTGCATTAACATATTCTCAACACAAATCGTGCGTGGCATCAACTTTCTTGCTTTATCACTTTTTCTCACCCAAGCAACAATCACAACCAATGGAGCGAGGGGATAGACAAACTGTAACAGAAGTCCGGGCAAGGAAAACACAAGTAAACAGTTGAATCCCAGCAAGTGTACAACAACAATAACTTTCACATCCCGGCAAGGGAGGTAATCAACAGACGAATACAGCCCGGCAAGGGAATAATCACATTTCTTTCTCTTTCTTTCATTTCTTACTCAATAATTACTTTATCATTCGAGCCAACACTCCAAAGAGTTCATAATTCATAATTCTTTCTCATACTCTTAACATTATATAGAAATTATTAATTACACAAGGAAGAGTCACAACAAAATAGGAATAAACACAATATACGGACTCACGGTCATGCTAGACACCAGTGTATAGATACTCGTCGCCATGCCTATACATCGTACTCGACAATTAGCAATTAGCAAACAATACTCCAATCCTATTCTCTCAAGCCAAAGTTAGATCAAACACTTACCTCAACTTCCACAGCTAAATCAATCCTCAACGACCGCCTTCCCTCTCGAATTCGGTTCCAACTCAATCAAATCTATGAAATAACGACTTTATAATATCAATAATAGCTAAATAAATCAAACTCGATGCCTAAATATAGATTCCCAACCTTCCTTCCAAAAATTCCAAAAATTGACCCCGAGCCCGCTGAGTCAAAACCCAGGTTCGAACCAATTTCATATCACCCATTCCCCCACGAGCCCGAATATACAATTTATTTTTAAATTCGACCTCAAAATGAGGTCTAAATCAAAAAGAATTGAAAAGCCCTAACTCTACCCAATTCCCCCAATTTTCACCCTAATCTATGTGATTTAAGCTTAGGAATTCACTAATTATTGAGAGAAAATGAAGTAAATAGGTGGGAAATTACTAACCCAAATGGTCTTGAAGAATGGGGCCTTCAATGGACTTCTAGAGCTTGGGGAAGGAGAGAGGTCGTGAGAAATTTGAATGAAACCCGTATGTACTGATTCTGGAAACTTAAAAATATAACTGGACGTTTTTTGTTCTATGCGTTCGCGACATGGGGGTCGCGTTCGCGAAGAAGGGGGCTGGGAAGCATCGCATTCGTGATAGGGGGCTGCGAACGCATAGAGTAAATGTCTGGTGTCTGGGATCTGGGCCTACGCGAACGCGTTGAAGGAAGAAGCAAAGCTTCGCGATCGCAATGGCCAGAACGCGAACGCGAAGGAGGAAGGGAGCAAAGCTATGCGAACACGGGAGGGCTAGTGCGAACGCGATGAAGAAAATCCCTCTGCAAAAATTGCAAAAAATCTGCTAACTCCCTAAGTCCAAAACTACCCCGAACACCTCCGAAAACACTCCCGAGCCCTCGGGGCTCCTAACCAATCACACACACTAACTCAACAACATCGTACGATCTTAACCGTGCGATCAAATCACTAAAATAACATAAAAACGAGGATTCAAACCTCAAAATCATCACTTTTTCATCAAACTTCATAAACTTTCATTTTGTGATATTTAGGTCCGAAACGCGTCAAATGGTGTCCGATTTCAACCAATTTTCACAGGAAGCGCTTAAACCACATATAAGACCAATACCGGGTGCCGGAACCAAAATACGGCTCCGATACCAACACTTGCTAATCCATTTTAATTTCAAATTTCCATATAAATTTCAGAAAAATAATTTCTTTTAAAAATTCATTTCTTGGGCTCGGGACCTCGGATTTTGATTCTGGGCATACGCCTGAGTCCCATATTTTCCTACGGACCCTTCGGGATTGTCCAATCACAGGTCCGAATCCGTTTACCCAAAATGTTGACCAAAGTCAACTTTAATCATATTAATATCAAAATTCATCATTTTTCACACAGAATTCATATTTAAGCTTTCTGGCTAAGCGCCCGAATTGTGCATGCAAATCAAGGCAACTAAAATAAGGTTTTGAAGGCCTCGGTATCACGGAATGAATGAGAAAAATAGGTGATGACCCTTTGGGTTGTCGCATTCTCCACCTCTAAAACAACCGTTCTTCCTCGAATGGACAAAAGAAAGAAGTACCTGAGTCGGGAAAAAGATGAGGATAACGGCTCCGCATATCAGACTCGGACTCCCAGGTCGATGCCTCAAGAGGTTGACCTATCCACTAAACACGTACTGAAGGAAAACTCTTCGACCTTAACTGTTGAACCTGCCGACCTAGAATAGCTACCGGCTCCTCCTCATGAGATAGATCCTTGTCCAACTGGATAGTGTTGAAATCTAACACGTGGGCTGGATCGCCGTGATACCTTCGAAGCATGGACACATGAAAGACTGGATGCACGACTGACAAGCTAGGCGGCAAGGCAAGTCTATAAGCCACCTCTCCCACACGATCGAGAATCTCAAATTGACCAATAAACCTAGGGCTAAGCTTGCCCTTCTTCCCAAATCTCATCACGCCCATCATTGGCAACACTCGGAGCAATACTCGCTCACCAACCATGAAAGCCATGTCTCGAACCTTGCGATCTACATAACTCTTTTGCCTGGACTGAGCTGTTCAAAGCCTATCCTGAATGATCTTGACCTTATCCAAGGCCTCCTAAACAAAATCTGTACCCAATAACCGAGCCTCTCTCGGTTCAAACCATCCAACTGGAGACGGACATTGCCTACCATACAACGCCTCATATGGAGCCATTTGAATGCTGGACTGGTAGCTGTTGTTGTAGGCAAACTCTGCTAAAGGCAAACTGGTCCCATAAGCCTCCAAAGTCAATGATACAGGCTCGAAGCATGTCCTCTAGAATCTGAATAGTCCTCTCGGACTGACCGTCCGTCTGGAGATGAAATACTGTACTCAACTCAACCTGGGTGCCCGACTCTTGCTAAACCACTTTCTAGAAGCACGAGGCAAACTGCGTACCCCGGTCTAAAATCATAGATACCGGCACCCCATGAAGGCGAACAATCTCTTTGATGTAGATCTTAGCTAACCTCTCGGATGAATAGGTGGTTTCAAAATCCATGGTAATCCTCTCCCATTTCCACTCGGGAAGCTCAATCCTCTGAAACAAACCACTTGGCCTCTGATGCTCATACTTAACCCACTGACAATTCAAACATCTAGCCACATATGCAACAATATGTTTCTTCATCCTGCGCTACCTATAGTGCTGCCTCAGATCCTGATACATCTTCACGGTGCCCGGGTGAATAGAATACCGACAACTATGGGCCTCTGCTAAGATCAACTCTTGAATCCCATCGACATTGGGCACACAAACTCGCCCATGCAATCTAAAAACACCATCGCTATCTAAGGTCACTTTCTTGGCACCTCCATGCTGCACCGTGTCTCTCAGGACACATAAATGGGGATCGTCAAACTGTCGATTACGGATACGCTCCAATAATGAAGAACGAGCAACCGTGTAGGCTAACACTCTGCTAGGATCAGAAATATCCAACCTCACAAATCGATTGGCCAAGGCCTGAATATCCAAAGCAAGCGGTCTCTGGCTGACCGGAATATAAGCAAGACTACCCATGATGGCGGACTTCCTACTCAATGCATCGATCACTACATTGGCTTTCCCCGGGTGATACAAAATAGTAACATCATAATCTTTCAATAACTCCAACCACCTTCTCTGCCTCAAATTCAACTAGTTTTGCTTGAACAAGTATTGAAGACTCTTGTGATCAGTGTACACCTCACATGTCACACCATATAGGTAATGCATCTAAATCTTCAAAGCATGAAAAATGGCTGCCAACTCTATATCATGAACCGGATAATTCTTCTCGTGGATATTCAACTGCCTCGAAGCATAGGCAATGACTCTGCCATCCTACATCAATATTGCACCAAGCCCAATACGGGAAGCATCAAAATAGACTGTATAAGGCCCTGAACCTGTGGGCAAAACAAATATCGATGCTGTAGTCAGGCTGTCTTGAGGTTTTGAAAGCTCGCCTCACACTCTTTTGACCATCTGAACTGGGAACCCTTTTGGGTCAACCTTGTCATCGGGGCTGCAATAGATGAAAACCCCTCCACGAATCGACGGTAGTAGCCTGCTAACCCCAAGAAACTTTGAATCTCTGTAGCTGATGCTGGTCAAGGCCATTTCTTGACTGCCTCAATCTTCTTCGAGTCCACCTAAATACCCTCTGCTGATACAAAGTGACCCAGAAATGCTACCGAACTCAACCAGAACCCACACTTCGAGAACTTAGCATATAACTGACTATCCTTCAGAGTCTGAAGAACCACTCTGATGTGCTGCTCTTGCTCCTCCTTGATGCAGGAGTATATCAGAGTATCATCAATGAAAACTATCACGAACAAGTCCAAATAAGGCCTAAACACTCGGTTCATCAACTCCATAAATGCCGCTGGGGCATTGGTCAACCCAAATGACATGATCGGGAACTCATAATGCTCGTACCGAGTGCGGAATGCTGTCTTAGGGACATCGGATGCCCTAATCCTCAACTGATTGTAGCCGGATCTCAAGTCCATCTTTGAAAACACCTTGGCACCGTGGAGCTGGTCGAACAAATCATCAATCCTCGGTAGTGGATACTTGTTCTTTATCGTCACTTTGTTCAATTGCCGGTAATCAATGCACATCCTCATCGAACCATACTTTTTCTTCACAAATAACACTGATGCACCCCAAGGCGAAACACTGGGTCTAATGAAACCCTTCTCAAGCAAATCCTACAACTGATACTTTAACTCTTTCAACTCTGGCAGGGCCATGCGATACGACGGAATGGAAATGGGCTGAGTGCCCGGAGCCAGATCAATACAGAAATCAATATCCCTGTTGGGCGGCATACCCGACAGGTCTGAAGGGAAAACCTCAGGAAACTCCAGAACAATGGGAACATAATCAATAGAAGGGACCTCTGCGCTGGAATCGCGAACATATGCCAGATAAGCTAAACACCCCTTCTCGACCATGCGTCAAGCCTTCACATAACACTGCGGGTGGCATGACCTGGGGTCCCCCTCCACTCCAAACAAGGCAAATCTGGTAAAGCCAAGGTCACGGTCTTGGCATGACAATCCAAAATAGCATGATACGAGGACAACCAATCCATCCCTAATATAACATCGAAATCCACCATGCCTAAGAGCAATAAATCAACACGGGTCTCAAGACCCTCAAACACTACAACATAGGAACGATGCACTCGGTCGACCACTATAGAATCACCCACCGGTGTACATACATAAACAGGAATACTCAAAGCATCACTAGGCATGACCAGGTATGGTGCAAAATAGGATGACACATACGAATATGTAGACCCAGGGTCAAATAGTACTGAAGCATCCCTATCACAGACCAGAATAGTACCTGTGATAACTGCATCTAAAGACTCAGCCTCTAGCCTGGCTGGAAGAGCATAACACCGGGGTTGGGCCCCACCTCCCTGAACCACATCTCTGGAACGGTCGGCTGCTGGCTGGCCTCTACCTCTGGCGGTCCGAGCTCCATCTCTATGATCCGTACCTCTACCTCTATGACCTCTACCCCCGCCTCTAGCTGGCTGGGCGGCTTGTGGATCACTTGGTGCCTGAATCATGAGGAGAGGACCCTACTGCTGGGAATTACCCGAATCTCGAGGGCAAAATTTGACAATGTGACTCGGGTCACCACAACCGTAACAAGCCCTCGGCCACTGAGACTACTAAACCTGTCGACCTGAATGTCCTCCCCGAAAACTCTGATGTGGCGGTGCACTGATGGGAGCTGGTGCTGCAATGAAAGACTGGTGATCAGAATAATGCGGCTGTGAACCACACCGCCTGAAGTACAATGATAGACCTGGAGAGCTGATTGAAAGGGCCTTAGAGGATGGCCTCTACCATAAGAATCTATACCCCCAGACGAGTTACCACTGAACATACCTGCATGATGGGGCCTCTTATCTGACACGTGACCACCTCCCTGTGCAAGAGCCATCTCAACTCTACGGGCCGCATTGGCCGCCTTCTGAAAAGAAATCTCACTCCCGGCTCCCATAGCCATCTGGAGACGGGTCAGCTGAATCAATCCATCATTAAACCTTTGCACCCTCTCTCTATTTGTGGGGATTATAACAATAGCATGGTGTGCTAGATCAATGAACCGGGTCACATACTGAGTGACTGTCATAGAGCCCTACTGGAGACGCTCGAACTGTCTACGAAGAGCCTCTCGCTGAGTAACTGGGAGAAACTTCTCCAAAAATAACTCTGCAAACTGGTCCCAAGTCGAAGATGGTGACCCTGCTGGCCTGGCTAAACAATAGTCCCTCCACCAAGTCTTGGCGGATCCAGATAGACGAAAGGTCGCAAAGTTGACCCCATTGGTCTCCACAATACCCATAGTCCGAAGAACCTCATGGCAACTATATAAGAAATCCTAGGGGTCCTCTAAAGAAGAACCGCTGAATGTGGTGGTAAAGAGCTTGGTGAACCTATCCAGCCTCCACAAAGCATCTGCGGACATAGCCGCTCCATCGTCGGTCTGAGTCACAATACGCGGCTGAACTGCCATAACTGGCTGAATCACTGGACCTAAGCCTGGGGAGCTACCTACTCCGGAGTACGTGTAGCAGGAGTCTGTACTTCTCCTCTAGCCTGAGAAGTGGCTGGTGCTACTAGAAGCAAACCCGCTCGAGAGACGCTCTCCATAAAGCCTGCCAACCTGACCAAAGCGTCTTGAAGAACTGGGGTGGCTATGGACCCCTCTGGGACCTGAGCTGGGCCCACCGGAGCTGCTGGGGCTGGAACTTCCTCGTCATAATCATCATGAGGCTCCACCTCTGGGGCTGCTGCTCGGGGCTGAGCTTTGCCCCTGCCTTGGCCTTTGGCATAGCCTCGGCCTCACCCTCTGCCCCTCCTAGGAGCTGCTACTGGGGGTCGGGCTGCTGCACGGTAGAAGATGAAGCACGTGTTCTCGCCATCTGCGAAAGAACAAAGTAGAAAGACAATCAGTATTGAGAAACAGAATCGCACGACAAGAAAGAAGAAAAGTGAAATTTTGCTAACTCTGTAGCCTCTGGGGGATAAATAAAGACGTCTCTGTACCGATCCCTCAGACTCTACTAAGTTTGTCCGTGAGTCGTGAGACCTATATAACCTAGTGCTATGATACCAACTTGTCACGACCCGGATTTTCCACCCTCAGGAGTCGTGATGGGGCCTACTAATAGGAGCTAGGCAAGCCAACTTAAATTACTTCTTTTAGCAAATATGGAATGTGGAAGTTTAACAAAAATCCTCTATCCAAGACTGGTGTCACAATACTCACGAACGTCTAGAGAATACTAAATACAAGGTTTGAATGAAACATAAAACTGTCTGCTTCAGTACAAAATGATAACAAACTGATTAAAATAGAAAGGGATTTCGGGCCTGCGGACATCAGCAAGGCTACCTCGAATATCCTTGGACTGAAGTCAGCTCCCAATCAACTACTACTGTTCAAAAGCTACCTCGGCTCCGTGATATGTGCAAAAAGACGCACAGAGTATAGCATCAGCACAATTGACCCCATATGCTGGTAAGTGCCTGGCCTAATCCCGATGAAGTAGTGACGAGGCTAGACTGGGTTACCAAGAAACCTATGCAGTTAAATATATATATATATATATATATATATATATATGCAATAGAAGAGAATACAGAAATTTAACAAGTCAAGAGGGAAAGGAGCATGCTATAGGGGATGCAACAATCCGGATAACAAAAATCAACAAATAGAAGGTGAAAATGTACAACTGCAATATCAGCGAGAGTAGAAATTCAACAATTTGCATGGCACCATCCTTCGTGCTTTTACCCTCGTTCTCACCATAATAATCAAATAAAATGCACGACATCAACCTTCACGCTTTTCCTCACAAAAACACTCATATCATGGCACGGAGTGACGCTTCGTGCATTAGTAATCAAATCAGGGCACATAATGTTCCTTCGTGCATTAATAATCAAAACATGGCATGGAATGTTCCTTCGTACATTAACATATTCTCAACACAAATAGTGCACGGCGTCAACCTTCATGCTTTATCACTCTTCCTCACCCAAGAAATAATCACAACCAATGCGGCGAGGGGATAGACAAACAGTAATAGAAGTCCCTGCAAGGGAAACACAAGTAAATAGTTAAATCCCGGCAAGGAAACAACAACAATAACTTTCACATCCCGGCAAGGGAGGTAATCAATAGACGAATACAGCCCGGTAAGGGAATAATCACATTTCTTTCTCTTTCTTTCATTTCTTACTCAATACTTACTTTATCATTCTAGCCAATGCTCCAAAGAGTTCACAAATCATAATTCTTTTTCATACTCTTCACATTATATAAAAATCATCAATTACAAAAGGAAGAGTCAAAATAAAATAGGAATAAACACAATATACGGACTCACGGTCATGCTAGATACCAGTGTATAGATACTCGTCACCATGCCTATACACCGTACTCGACAATTAGCAATTAGCAAACAGTACTCTAATCCTATTCCCTCAAGACAAAGTTAGATCAAACACTTACCTCAACTTCCACGGCTAAATCAATCCACAACGACCGCCTTCCCTCTCGAATTCGGCTCCAACTCAATCAAATTTATGAAATAATGAATTTATAATATCAATAATAGCTAAACAAATCAAACTCGATGCCTAAATATAGATTCCCAACCTTTCTTCCAAAAATTTCAAAAATCGACCCCGGGCCCGCTTGGTCAAAACCCGAGGTTCGAACCAATTTCATATCACCCATTCCCCCACGAGCCCGAATATACAATTTATTTTCAAATTCGACCCCAAAATGAGGTCTAAATCAAAGAGAATTAAAAAGTCCTAACTCTACCCAATTCCCCCAATTTCCACCCTAATCTATGTGATTTAAGCTTAGGAATTCACTAATTAATGAGACAAAATGAAGGAAATAGGTGGGAAATTGCTAACCCAAATGGTCTTGAAGAATGGGTGTCTTCAATGGAATCCTAGAGCTTGGGGAAGAAGAGAATTCATGAGAAATTTGAATGAAACCCGTATGTTCTGATTCTGGAAATTTAAAAATATAACTGGCCATTTTTTATTCTATGCGTTCGCAACATGGGGGTCGCGATCGCGAAGAAGGGGGGTTGGGAAGCATCGCGTTCGCGACAGAGGAGCTGTGAACGCTTAGAGTAAATGTCTGGGGTCTGGGATCTGGGCCTATGCGAATGCCTGAGGAGACACGCGAACGCGTTGAAGGAAGCAGCAAAGCTTCGCGATCGCGATGGCCAGAACGCGAACGCGAAGGAGGAAGGCAGCAAAGCTATGCGAATGCGGGAGGGCTAGTGCGAACGCGATGAAGAAGATCCCTGTGCAAAAATTGCAGAAAATCTGCTAACTCCCTATGTCCTAAACTACGTCGAACAGCTCTGAAAACACTCCCGATCCATCAGGGCTCCTAACCAATCACACACACTAACTCAGAAACATCCTACAAACTTAACCGTGCGATCAAATCACCAAAATAATGTCAAAAACGAGGATTCAAACCTCAAAATCATCACTTTTTTTATCAAACTTTATAAACTTTCATTTTTTTTAATATTTAGGTCCGAAACACATCAAATGGCGTTCGATTTCAACCAAATTTCACAGGAAGCGCTTAAACCACATATAAGACCTGTACAGGGCGCCGGAAGTAAAATACGTGCCCGATACCAACACTTTCTAATTCATTTTCATTTCAAATTTCCATATAAATTTCAGAAAAATAATTTCTTTTAAAAATTTATTTCTCGGGCTCGGGACCTTGGATTTCGATTTCGGGCATACGCCCGAGTCCCATATTTACCTACGGACCCTCCGGGACCGTTCAATCACGTGTCCAGGTCCGTTTACCCAAAATATTGACCAAAGTCAACTTTAATCATATTAATATCAAAATTCATCATTTTTCACACAGAATTCATATTTAAGCTTTCTGGCTACGGGCGCGGACTGCACACGCAAATCGAGGTAACTAAAATAAGGTTTTCAAGGCCTCAGAAGTACGGAATGAATGAGAAAAATAGGTGATGACCTTTTGGGTCGTCACAAGAAGATGAACAAAGTGAATGAAATTCGAGCAAAATTATAGTAAAATGATTATATTGAATGATAATAAATGTTGAGTATAGCAGATGGCTTTTACTGCAACTATTTTGTCTATTTTCTTTTATTGATATTGCTGGTGTTTTCTATAGCTTGATTTGATTTGTATGGTGAAGATTGCAAAGTTTTTTAGTCAAATTGAAAATTTTCTAGGACATAATTACACTTTTCATGGCAGCTAAAGTATTAGTAGTAATTGTCTATATTTGAATTCACAATCGTCGAGAAATCAACTAGGCTATCATATCAACAAAAAGTTTTTGGGCTGTGAAATGAAACTGGCCAAATATTGAGTTCATCGTATTTTCCTATCATACTGGAATGAGCCCAGCCCAGAAGTAGACTTTTGCTGCATATACTTTTACTTCTTTTCAAACTGTTCGCCAAACCAATAAACCAATTATTCCATGTGCTATACGAGTGACTATGTTGGATGGAGTTTCTTGATATTTTCTAACAGTCAACAAACTGAAATTAATAACCAATTGCAGTTTATATTATGCTTAAAATAATTGGCTGGTCAAAGTTGTTCATGTTTTACTGTCACGACCCAGATTTTCCACCCTCGGGAGTCGTGATGGCACCTAATAATGAAAAGTTAGGCAAGCTAACTATTTGAACAAATTACCTTTTTCCCATTTTAATTCTTTGACAAATGTGAATCAACAGATATAAATAGCCGAAATTTAAAACAAGCGGAAGAAACAATTAAACCGTTAAAATGGTACCCACATGAGTTCTTAAATAAAAAATACCATGACAGGTGTCACAACTCCCCAGACGGTCTAAGAATTCTACAAAGAAGGTCCAAAAAATAAATGCGACACTATTTTTGAATTACATAAATGAAATAGGAAGAAAGGATAGAGGGAGACGCCAAGGCCTGCGGACGCCTGCCGGACTACTTTGGATCTCCGTATAGACTGAAGGCAGCCACCCAAGCTAAGGTCCAAAAGCTACTGCTCCGGGATCTGCACACAGTGCAGAGTATAATATCAGCACAACAGACCCCATGTGCTGGTAAGTGCATAGCCAAACCTCGGCGAAGTAGTGACGAGGCTAGGATCAGACTACCAAACAAACATGTGCAATTATATCATATACAATGCAAAATAAAGCAAAAATGTAAAGTTCTGAATGGGTGGAAAAAATATGTTGTTGGGGAATTATCATTTACCAACAGTAACTCAGGAGAAAAGCATAAGGAACAATTTAAAACTTGCAGTAGAAAGAATAAGGAAATCGTAATCAATCAATAATTACTTTTATCATTTATTGTTGCGGCGTGCAATCCGATCCAAATCATAAAAATACGGTTGCAGCGTGCAACCCGATCCATATCATTTATCACTATTGCGGCGTGCATTGCGGTCCAATTATAATATTAATGCGGCGTGCAACCCGATCTAAATATAATATTATTGCAGCGTGCAACCCGATCCAAGTATAATACTGTTGAAGCGTGCAACCCAATCCTAGTATACAATTCAACACCAATCACAAAAGAGTCCCGGCAGGGGAACAATAAGGAAACAACACAATTCCGGCAAGGGAATCGACGATATAAGTAAATACGTCCCGGCAAGAGATTCAACAATAACCAAACTTGTTCCAACATCTAACTTCACAAAAGAAACCTAAACTAGCACCAATACTTAACCATAAGCAATTTCCACGAGAATAATCATAATTCTTGCTGAACATAGAGAATCAACAACTTAGGCATTCGTAGTACTTATTAAGAACACAATGATTTCAATTTAAGACTCATTGGCATATTTGACATCAACATATAGATACTCGTCACCATGCTTGTACGTCGTACTCAACAAATAACACATAGCAATTAGGAAACTACTCCTAATCCCAAAAAGCTAAGGTTATACCAAACACTTACCTCGAACTTCCATGGTCGACTCAAGCCTCAAACACTGCGTTTCCTTTAGAATTCGCCTCCAAGTAAATCGTATCTACTCCAAATGGATTTAACAACATCAATAAATTCTAAAGAATTCATACCCAATGCTTAATTATAGGTTTTCTATCATTTTTCCCAAAAAGTCAAAAATCGACCCTGGGCTTGCTTGGTCAAAACTCGACGTTCAGACCAAAACCCGTTCATCTTTTCACCCGCGAGCCCAAATATGCAATTAGTTTTGAAATCCGACCCAAAATGAGGTCTAAATTCTAATTATTCAAAAAGTCCTAACTCTATCCAAAATCCCAAATTCTACTATGGAAGAACAATATTTAGGCCTAGAAATCTAATGGGTATTGATGGATAATAAAGGAGATGAATTGAGGAACACATACCTATGATTTGCTGTTGATTTTAGTCTTCAAAAATTGCCTAGGTTCTGATTTTGGGGAAGGAGATGTGAGAAAATGGGTTTTACCCATTTCTGTTACTGTTTAAAAGAGCTGGGCGACAGTGTTCATTGCGTTCAGGAGAACACTGTCACGATCGTGAAAAGCTACCAAACGTGCACTTACGCGATCGTGAGTCCTCCTTCGCGTTCACGATGGGTTTGCCCCCCTGACCTTCACGTTCGCGGACCAGTGTACGCGTTCGCGTAGAAGAATGATAACATCCCAGACTAGCCCCCTATTTTACACTATGCGTTCGCGGGAAATGGGTGGCGTTCGCATAGAGCAGCCCCCCAGTGCTCCGCGTTCACGTCCCTTACTTCTCGTTCGCATAGAACAATTTCACCCCAGCCCCAATTTCCCTTTCACGATCGCGTGATAGGCTTCTCAATCGCAAAGCACAGAATGTCTGTTCATCAGAAACAACATTCCTGCAACTTTTCCCAAGTAAAAAACCTTCTGAGACCTATCCGAAACTCACCTAAGACCTCGGGGCTCCAAACCAAACATGCACGCTAACTCAAAAACATCATATGGACTTACTCATGAATTCAAATAGCCAATATAACATCAACAATTGTGAATTTAGCATCAAAATCATGAAATCACTTAAGAACATCAAATTTTTCAATTTTCTCAAATACAGTCCGATTCACATCAAACGACTTCCATTTCTTACCAAATTTCGTATGCTCGACTTAAACAAGATATAAGACCTGTATCAGGTTCCGAAACCAAAATACGGGCCCCATACCAACAACTTCGAAACTTTTTTCATTTCTAAAAACTCACATTTTTTCTAGAAAATAATTTTCTTTAAGAATTCATTTCTCGGTCTTGGGACCTCAGAATTCGATTTCGGGCATACGCCCAAGTCCTATATTTTGCTACGGACCCTCCAGGACCTTCAAATCATGGGTCCGGGTCCGTTTTTTCAAAAATATTGACCGAAGTCAACTTAAATTCATTTAAATGCAAATTTTATCATTTTTCACAGTTTTTTACATATTGTTTTTGGCAAATTTTATCATTTTTCACAGATTTTTACATAACCGATGACCAACACCTCCTACTATATAAAGCCTCATAACGAGCCATATGGATACTCGACTGGTGGCTCAGAGCATATCCTCCAAAATCTAAATGGTCTGCTTGGACTGCCTGTTCGTCTGAGGATGAAATGTTGATCTCAACTTAACCCGTGTGCCCCACTCTCGCTGAACTACTCTCCAGAAATATGAGGTAAGCTGCACACCTTGATTCGAAATGATTAACACAGACACACCATGAAGACAAACAATATTCCGGATATAGATCTTAGATAACCTCTCGGAAGAATATGAGACTGTCACAAGAATGAAATGTGCTAACTTGGTCAGCCTATCAAAAATAACCTACATAGCATCGAACTTCCTCTAAGTCCGTGGGAGTCCGCCAACGAAGTCCATAGTGATACGCTCCAACTTCTACTCAGGAATCTCAATCTTCTGGAACATACCACCGGCCCTATGATGCTTGTACTTGACATGCTAACAGTTCAAACACCGAGCCACATACGCAATAATGTCCTTCTTCATTCTCCTCCACCAATAATGCTGCCGTAAATCCTGATACATCTTTGCGGTGCCCGGATGAACATAATACTGGGAACTATAGGCCTCCTGTAAAGTCAACTCTCAGAGTCAGTCTACATTAGGCACACAAACTTGACCCTGCAATCTAAAAACTCCATCATCTCCTAAGGTAACCTGCTTTTCCATTCCGTGCTGCACCGTGTCTCTAAGGACACACAAATGGAGATCATTATATTGTCGATCTTGGATACGCTCCATTAAAAAGAATGAGCGATTGTGCAAGATAACAGACGACTAGGCTCAGAAACATCCAACCTCACGAACTGATTGGCCAAAGCCTGAACATCCAAAGCAAGCGGTCTCTTACCGACCAAAATATAAGCAAGACTGCCCATACTGGCTGAATTCCTACTCAAAGCATCGGCCACTACATTGGCCTTTCTTGAATGATATAAGATTATTATATCATAGTCTTTCAATAGCTCCAACCACCTTCTCTGCCGCAAATTTAGTTCCCTCTTCTTGAACAAGTACTGCAGACTCTTATGATCTGTGAACACCTCATATGCCGCGCCATACAGATGATGCCTCCAAACCTTCAATGCGTGAACAATGGATGCTAACTCCAAGTCATGAATCAGATAGTTCTTCTCATGAACCTTCAACTACCGCAAATTAT
This sequence comes from Nicotiana glauca, assembly GCA_026770625.1. Classification (NCBI taxonomy): domain Eukaryota; kingdom Viridiplantae; phylum Streptophyta; class Magnoliopsida; order Solanales; family Solanaceae; genus Nicotiana; species Nicotiana glauca. Next base: position 12,198 of record MU750156.1, on the reverse strand, counting down.
AGGCAATAACCTTGCCCTCCTACATCAACACCGCACAAAGTACAATACGAGATGCATCACAATAAACTGTATAGGGCCTTGAACCTATGGGCATAACCAACACTGGTGCCGTAGTCAAAGCTGTCTTGAGCTTCTAAAAGAACGCCTCATACTCGTCCGACCAGCTGAACTGGGCACCCTTCTGGGTCAACCTGGTTATCGGGGCTGCAATAGACAAAACCCCCTCCACAAATCGACGATAGTAACCTGCCAAACCCAAGAAACTCCGGATCTCTGTAGCTGATGCGGGTCTAGGCTAGTTCTTGACTGCCTTTATCTTCTTCGGATCAACCTAAATACCCTATGCTGATACAACATGACCCAAGAATGTAACTGAACTCAACTAGAACTCGTAGTTCGAAAACTTGGCATACAACTGACTGTCCCTCAAAGTCTGAAGAACCACTCTAAGATGTTGCTCGTGCTCCTCCCGGCTGTGAGAACAAATAAAAATATCATCAATGAAGAGTATAACAAACAAATCCAAGTAAGGCCTGAACACTTGGTTCATCAAATCGATAAAAGCTGCTGGGGCATTTGTCAACCCGAATGACATCACCATGAACTTATAATGCCCGTACCTAGTGCGAAAAGCTATATTAGGGACATCGGATGACCTAATCCTCAACTGTTGGTAGCCAGATCTCAAATCAATCTTCGAAAATACCTTGGCACCTTGAAGCTAATCAAAGAAATCATCAATTATCGGCAATAGATACTTATTCATGATTTTAACCTTGTTCAACTACTGGTAATCTATACACATTCGCGTCGATCCATCCTTGTTCTTAACAAACAACACCGGCGCACCCCAAGTTGAGACACTAGGTCTAATGAAACCTTTTTCAAGAAAGTCTTGCAACTTCTCCTTCAACTCTTTCAACTCAGGCAGGGCCATACGATACGGCGAAATAGAAATGGGATGAGTGCACGGAGCCAAATCAATGTAGAAGTCAATATCCCTGTTTGGTGGCATGCCCGGCAGGTCTGAAGTAAATACCTCAGGAAACTTACGAACAACAGGCACAAAATTAATATAAGGAACCTCGACACTAGAATCACGAACATATTCCAAATATTCCAAACATCCATTCTCGACCATATGCCTAGCCTTCATATATGAGATAACACTATGGATAGAATGACCAATAGTCGCTCTCCACTCTAAACGAGGTAGACCCGGCAAGGCTAAGGTCACAGTCTTAGCATGACAGACCAAGATAGCATGCTAAGGTGATAACTAGTCCATCCCCAACATGACATCAAAATCAACCATGTCCAGATGTAATAAATTTACAAGAGTCTCAAGACCTCCAATCACAATTATACACGAACGATGGAATCTCTGGGACTGCCTACTGCTGGCGGCCTCCACCTCTAGCTGCCTGACCTCCACCTCTAATACCTCTACCTCCACCTCTAGCACCTCTACCCCTACCCTTACCAAACTTCCACTACCGACTCAAGCCTCAAACACCTCTTTTACTTTAGAATTCACCTCCAAATAACTCGTATCTAGTCTAAATTGATTTAACAACATCAATAAATTCTAAAGAATTCATACCCAATGCTTAATTATATGTTTTTTTTTATCATTTTCCCCAAAAAGTCAAAAATCGACCTTGGGCCTGCTTGTCAAAACTCAAGGTTCGGACCAAAACCCGATCAATCATTCACCCACGAGCCCAAATATGCAATTGGTTTCGAAATCCGACCCCAAAATGAGGTCTAAATTCCAATTATTCAAAAATCCCTATCTCTACCCAAAATCCCAAATTTTACCATGGAAGAATAATATTTAGGCCTAGAAATCTAATGTGTGTTGATTTTTAATGAGGAAGATGGACTGAGGAACACATACCTATGACTTGGTGTTGATTTTGTCTTCAAAAATTGCCTAGGTTCTAATTTTGGGGAAGGAGATGTGAGAAAATGGGTTATTCCCGTTTCTGTTACTGTTTAAAATAGTTGGGCGACAGTGTTCATCGCGTTCGCGAGAACACTGTCGCGATGGCGAAGAGCAGCCAAGAGTGGACTTACGCGACTGCGAGTCCTCCTACGCTTTCATGATAGGTTGGCCTCCCGAACCTTCGTGTTCGCTAGCAAGTGTATGCATTCGCACAGAAGAATGATAACATCCCATACCAGCCCCCCATTTTACACTATGCGTTCGTGGGAAATGGGTTGCGTTCATGGGAAACGGGTTACATTCATGTAGAGCAGCCCCTAGCTCCGTGTTCGCGTCCCTTACTTCGCGTTCGCATAGAATAATTTCACCCCAGCTCCAATTTCCCTTTTGCGATCGCGTGATAGGCTTCGCGATCGCGAAGCACAAAGTGTCTGTTCATTCGAAACAACATTTCTGTAACTTTTCCCAAGTACAAAAACCTTCCGAGACCTATCTGAAACTCACCCGAGCCCTCGGGCTCCAAACCAAACATGCATGCTTACTCAAAAACATAATATGGAGTTACTCGTGCAATCAAATCGCCAATATAACATCAAAAACTATGAATTTAGCATCTAAATTATGATATCACTTAAGAACATCAAATTTTCCAATTTTTTCAAATACGGTCTGATTCACATCAAACGACTTCCATTTCTTACCAAATTTCACAGGCTCGACCTAAACCATATATAAGACCTATACCGGCTTCCGAAACCAAAATACGGGCCCAATAACAACAATTTCCAAATATATTTCATTTCTAAAAACTCACATATTTTCTAGAAAACAATTTTCTTTAAAAATTCATAACTTGGGCGTAGACCTCGGATTCAATTTGGGGCATACACCCAAGTCCCATATTTTCCTACGGACCCTCCAGGATCGTCAAATAATGTGTCCGAGTCCATTTACCCAAAAGGTTGACTGAAGTCAACTTAAATTCATTTAAAAGTAAAATTTTATCGTTTTTCATAATTTTTTCACATAATGGCTTTTCGGCTACACGCCCAAACTGCTCACGCAAATCTAGGTGATGTAGAAAGAGCTTTTTAAGGCCTCAGAACATTGAGTTTATTTCTAAAACAAGTGATGAACTTTTGGATCATCATATTCTCTACCTCTAAAACAACCACTCGTCCTCGAACGGACATAAGAAGGAAGTACCTGAGTCGGGGAAAAGATTGGGATAACGGCTCCACATATCAGACTCGGACTCCCAGGTCGATACTTTAGCAGGCTGACCTCAATATTGAACACGAACAGAAGGAAAACTCTTCGATCTCAACTAACAAACCTGCCGATCTTGAATACCCATTCACCAACCATGAATGCAAAATCACTAACCTTACGGTGAGCATAACTCTTTTGCCTGGATTGAGCTGTATGAAGCCTATCCTGAATGATCCTGACCATGTCCAAGGCATCATGTACCATATATATACCCATAAACCGAGCCTCTCCTGGATCAAACCATCCAATCAACGACCGACATCGCCTACTATACAAAGCCTCACAACGAGCCATCTGGATACTCGACTGCTAGCTGTTGTTGTAGGAAAACTCTACTAAAGGAAAAAATTGATCCCACGAGTCTCTAAAGTCAATGACACATTCTTGATGCATATCCTCCAAAATCTGAATGGTCCACTTGGACTGCTCGTTCATCTAAGGATGAAACGTTTTGTTCAACTCAAGTCGTGTGCGAAACACTCGCTAAACTGCTCTCCAGAAATATGAGGTAAACTGCGTATCTAGATCTAAAATGATTGACACGGGTACACCATGAAGACGAACAATCTCCCAGATATAGATCTTAGCTAACCTCTCGGAAGAATATGAGCCTACCACAGGAATGAAATGTGCTGACTTGGTCAGTCTATCAACAACAACCCACACTGCATCGAACTTCCTCTGAGTCTGTAGGAGTCCAACAACGAAGTGCATAGTGATATGCTCCCACTTCTACTCAAGAATCTCAATCTTCTGGAACAAACCACTGTGCCTCTGATGCTTTTACTTGACCTGATAACAGTTCAAACACCAAGCCACATATGCAACAATGTCATTCTTAATTCTCCTCCACCAATAATATTGCCGCAAATCTTGATACATATTAGCGGAGCCTGGATGAATAGAGTACCGGGAACTATGAGCCTCCTCTAAAATCAACTATCGGAGTCCATCCACATTGGTCACACAAACTCGACCCCGCAATCTCAAAACTCCATCATTTCCTAAGGTAACCTGCATGGCACCTCCGTCCTGCACCATGTCTCTAAGGACACAAAAATAAGGATCATCATACTCCCGATCTCAAATACGCTCCAATAAAGAAGAACGAGCGACTGTACAAGCTAACACACGGCTGGACTTAGAAACATCCAACCTCACGAACTGATTGGACAAAGCCTAAACATCCAAAGCAAGAGGTCTCTCACCGACCAGAATATAAGCAAGACTGCCCATACTGGCTGACTTCCTACTCAAAGCATCAGCCACCACATTGCTCTTTCCCGGATGATATAAGATTGTGATATCATAGTCTTTCAACAGCTCCAACTACCTTCTCTACCTCAAATTTAGCTCCTTCTACTTGAACAAGTACCGTAGACACTTGTGATCTGTGAACACCTCATTTGCCACGCCATACAGATAATGCCTCCAAATCATCAATGCATGAATAATGGATGGTAACTCCAAGTCATGAATCAGATAGTTCTTCTCATGAATCTTCAACTGCCGTGAAGTATAGGCAATAACCATACCCTCCTGCATCAACACCGCACCAAGTCCAATACGAGATGCATCAGAATAATGTGTTAGAGCCCCGAACCTATGGAAAAACCCAACACCGGTGTTGTAGTCAAAGCTGTCTGGAGCTTCTAAAAGCTCGTCTCACACTCGTCCGACCACCTGAACTAGGCACCCTTCTGAGTAAACCTAGTCATGGGGGCATCAATAGATAAAAACCCCTCCACATACCGATGATAGTAGCCTGCCAAACCCAAGAAACTCCAGATCTCTATAGCTGATGTGGATATAGGCCAGTTCTTCACTGCCTCTATCTTCTTCGGATCAACCTGAATACCCTCTGTTGATACAATATGACCCAGGAATGCAACTGAACTCAACTAGAACTCGCACTTCGAAAACCTGGCATACAACTAACTGTCCCTCAAAGTCTAAAGAGCCACTCTAAGATGCTGCTCGTGCTCCTCCCGGCTACGGGAATAGATCAAAATATCATCAATGAAGAATATAACGAACGAATCAAAGTAAGGCCAAAACACTCGGTTCATCAAATCCATAAAAGTTGTTGGGGAATTTGTTAACCCGAATGACATCACCAAGAACTCATAATGCCCTTACCGAGTGCGGAAAGTTATCTTAGGGACACCGGATGCCCTAATCCTCAACTGATGGTAGCCAAATCTCAAATCAATCTTCAAAATATCCTAGCACCCTGAAGCTGATCAAACAAATCTGCAATCCTTGGCAATGGATACTTATTCTTGATTGTATTCTTCTTCAACTGCCGGTAATCTATACACATTCACATTGATCCATCCTTCTTCTTATCAAACAACACCAGCGCACCCCAAGGCGAGACACTAGGTCTAATAAAACCTTTTTCAAGCAAGTCTTGCAATTGCACCTTTAACTCTTTCAACTTATGTAGGGCCATACGATATAGCGAAATAGAAATGGAATGCGTTCCCAGATCCAAATCAATGCAGAAGTCAATATCCATGTCGGGTGGCATGCCCGGCAGGTCTGAAGAAAATACCTCAGGAAACTCACGGGCAATAGGCACAAAATCAATAGAAGGAACCTTGGCACTAGAATCATGAACATATTCCAAAGTAGCCAAACACGCATTCTCGACCATATGCCAAGCCTTCATATATGAGACAACACTATGGGTAGAATGACCAGGAGTTGCTTTGCACTCTAAACGAGGTAAACCCGACAAGGCTAAGGGCACAATGTTAGCATGCCAGTCCAAGATTACATGGTAAGGTGATAACCAGTCCAATCAATAACAACTGTTATCATTTATTATTACGGTGCGCAACCCAATCCAAATTATAAAAACACAGCTGTGGCATACAACCCAATCCATATCATTTATCACTATTGCGACGTGCAACCCTATCTGATTATAATATTATTGCGCCGTGAAACCCAATTAAAAGATAATATTATTGCGGCATGCAACAGGATCCAAGTATAATATTATTGTGGCGTGCAACCCGAACCCAGTATACAATTCAACACCAATCGCAAAAGAGTCCCGGCAAGGGAACAATAAGGAAACAACACTATCCTGGCAAGGGAATCGACATTATAAGTAAATAAGTCCCGGCAAGGGAATCAGCTATAACCACACTTGTTCCAACATCTTACATCATAAAAGAAACCTCAACTAGCACCAATACTCACCCATAAGCAATTTCCACGAGAACAATTATATTTCTTGCTGAACACGGAGAATCAACAACTTAGGCATTCGTAGTACTTATTAAGAACAAAAAGATTTCAATTTAAGACTCATGGGCATGCTTGACATCAACCTGTATATACTCCTCACCTTGCCTATACGTCATACTCAACAAATTGCACATAGAAATGAGACCAAACACTTACCAAACTTCCACGACCGACTCAAGCCTCAAACACCACTTTTCCTTTAGAATTTGCCTCCAAATAACTCGTATCCAGTCCAAATTAATTTAACAACATTAATAAATTCTAAAGAATTCATACGCAATGCTTAATTATAGGTTTTCTATCATTTTCCCCAAAAAGTTAAAAATCGACCCTGGGCTTGCTTGGTCAAAACTCGAGGTTCAGACCAAAACCCGATCTCCCATTCACCCACGAGCCCAAATATGCAATTAGTATCGATATCCGACCCCAAAATGAGGTCTAAATTCCAATTATTCAAAAAACCCCAACTCTACCAAAAAATCCCAAATTCTACAATGGAAGAACTATATTCAGGCCTAGAAATATAATGGGTGTTGATGGATAATGAAGGAGACGGATTGAGGAACACCTACCTATGATTTGGTGTTTATTTTAGTCTTTAAAAATTACTTAGGTTTTGATTTTGGGGAAGGAGATGTGAGAAAATGGGTTATTCCCCTTTCTGTTACTGTTTAAAAGAGCTGGGCGACAGTATTCACCACGTTCGCTATAACACTATCGCAATCGCGAAGAGCTGCCAAGAGTGGACTTATGCAATTGCGAGTCCTCCTACGCGTTCACGATGGATTGGCCCCCCGACCTTCGCGTTCGCCGACAAGTGTACGCATTCGTGTAGAAGAACGATAACATCCTAAACCAGCCCCCCATTTTACACTATGTATTTGCGGGAAATGGGTCGCGTTCGCGTAGGGCTGCCCCTTAGTGATCCGCATTCACGTCCCTTACTTCGCGTTCGCATAGAAAAATTTCACCCCAGCCCCAATTTCCCTTTCGCGATCACGTGATAGGCTCCGCGATCGCGAAGCACAGAATGTCTATGAATCAGAAACAACATTTCTGAAACTTTTCCTAAGTACCTTCTGAGACCTATTTGAAACTCACCCGAGCCCTCGGGGATCCAAAACAAACATGCATGCTAACTTAAAAACATCATATGGACTTACTCGTGCGATCAAATCGCCAATATAACATCAATAACTATGAATTTTGCATCAAAATCATGAAGTCACTTAAGAACATCAAAATTATCAATTTTCTCAAATACTATCCGATTCACATCAAACAACTTTTGTTTCTTACCAAATTTCACAAGCTCGACTTAAACCACGTATAAGACCTTTACTGAGCTCCAGAACTAAAATACGGGCCTGATACCAACTACTTCCAAACATTTTTTATTTAAAAAAACTCACATATTTTCCTAAAAATAATTTTCTTTAAAAATTCATTTCTCGGGCTTGGGACCTCGGAATTCGATTTCGGGCATACACCCAAGTCCCATATTTTTTTACGAATCCTCCAGGATCGTCAAATGACGGGTCCGGGTCCACTTACCCAAAATATTAATCAAAGTCAACTTAAATTCCTTTAAAGGACAATTTTATCATTTTTCACAGTTTTCACATAATGGCTTTCTGGCTTCGTGCCCGAACTATGCATGCAAATCGAGGTGATTCAGAAAGAGGTTTTTAAGGTCTCGGAACACATAATTTATTTCTAAAACAAGTGATGATATTTTGGGTCATCACATATACTTCTTCAGGTTGGTTGGTGTTTTATTCTACTCTTTTTTTTTCAGATTTGATCCGGAAGTATGTGTCACGACCCCAAACCCGGACCCGATCGTGATGGCGCCTCTCGTGAAGACAAGGCCAACCAACTAATTTCCAATTCGAAGTTAAGTAATTAAACAGTAAGAAAATAGTTTAAACATTAATAATACAATGTAGCAGATAATATCATAATAATGCGGAAGTACAACTCGAACACAACCCTAATCCGGGTGTCACTAGTCATGAGCGTCTATAAGAAATAACACAAGTATGCAAAGTTTGAAAACTAGTACAACTGTCTAATACAAGATGGAAATGAAAACGGAGGAGAAACACGGGACTATGGACGCCAAGCAGCTACCTCGTGAAATCCAAATGTCCACCTGAAGCTTGAAGGATCAGCACTCAGGAGTGGAACCAGCTACGCCTGAATCTACACGCAGGGTGCTGGGAGTAAAGTGAGTGCTCTAACTTAGTGAGTAACAAATGTAAATAACGACTGAAAGTATGAAAACACTTAAGGTACAAGGCACTCTATAATGAAGCAATAAAACCATTTAAATATAGTAAACCAGTTAATTGATAAGTAAAAGTCCTTTTTCAACAAATAAGCATATATTGACAGGCAATTAAGGAAAATAAACACAAAAAGGTTTGCCTCTCGGGCACTGTATCAACAAAACCGCCCATCGAGCAATACCTCAGAACAATAACAACCCCTCGAGCTCAAACTTACATCACAATGGGTACCCGCGCTCACTGGGGGTGTGCATACTCCTGGAGGGGCCCCTTACAACCCAAGCGCAATATCAAGCCATCTCGTGGCATCATAAATAGGCTCTCGGACACATATCAATATCAAGCCACCTCGTGGCACACAATCTCAGGCCCTCGACTTCAAATCAATATCAATGGTTCCCCATAACATAGGCCCTCAGTCTTACTCAGTCAAAATTCCTCACAAGCCACTCGGGCAATAGTAAAACAGTGTTTCTCAGCCCAAGCATCATTTAAAAATATCATTCAAGTATTAAAATTGAGTAAAAATGGTTGAGTATGAATAACAGTGAAAAATACCATGACTGAGTTCAAGTATAAAGTCAAAACAGAGTGGAAATATCAATAAAAATCCCTGAAGGGTTCAAATAGTTGGCACGGAGCCCAAATATGGCATTCAGCCCAAATAATGATGATATCAAATAGATTTCAGTCAAATACGCGGTAAAACCATCAATCGGGACGGACCAAGTCAAAATCCCCAATAGTTCACAACCCCATACTCGTCATCAAGCGTGTGCCTCATCTAAATATAGCACTACAATGTGAAATCCGGGGTTTCAAACCCTCAGAACATCATTTACAATCATTACTCACCTCGAACTAGTCAAATCTCTAGCTCGTGACACCTTTTCCCCTCAAACCGGCATCCACTCGCATCGAATCTATCCAAAATCAGAATGAGGACATCAAAATATGCTAAGGGAACGAAGACCAAGCGAAAACAATCAATAATTGACACAAATCCTGAAATTATCAAAACTTGACCCCTAGGCCATGTCTCGGAATTCAATAATTTTTACACTAATAGATTCCTTATATCCCTGCGAGCTTATATATATCAAAAGTTTAGAAATCTAACCTCCAATGGTCCATCAAGTCCTCAATCATATGTCTCCAATACTAAACCCTAAGTTCCCCAAATTCCACCCTTAAGTTCCTTAATTTCTAGCTCTAATCCATGAAATAATAGCATAGGATTGAATTTCAAGTCAAAATTCCTTACCTCAATGACGTTCCCTTGAAATTCCTGGTTCAAATCGCCCAAAAAGCTATAAAGCAGAAGTAAAAAATTGTGAAATAGCTCAAATTCGCGAAATGAAATAACTTATATTTTCTACCGAGACCTTTCCATATCTGGTGGCAGTTAAACGGCATCTGTGGTACCATAATTGAAGTTAAATCCTCCGCTTCTGTGGAAATCACTAACAGGCCAATAATTGCATCTATGATAAGCCATCTGCACCTGTGACTCCATAGGTTCGATCCCACACCACATCTGTGTTTCCTGGCAAACTCTAAACAATTCGCTTCTACAGCTCCTCTATTGCATATGCGGCGCCGCACCTACAGTCCCCAATCTGCAAGTGCGAAAATATCAAAAGCAGCAAATTCAGCAGCTGCAACAAAAATCCAACTTCTCCGTCAACCATCTGAAATCACCATGAGGCCCCTGAGACCTCAACCAAAAGCACAAACATATCCTAATACCTTATTCAAACTTGTACCAATCTTCAAAATACCTCAAAAAACATTAAATCAACCAAAACACATCAGATTCAAGCTTAAGTTACTAAAATCGTCCAACTTCCACTTTTGACAAAAAACCCAACCAAACCATGTCCGAATGACCTAAAATTTTGCACACATATCCTAAATGACATAACGAAGCTACTGCAACTATTGGAATTCCATTCCGACCCCAATATTAAAATCTCACCTACCAAACTAAAATTGCCGAAATATCAACTTTGCCAATTCATGCCTAAATCTACTCCAAACCTCCAAAACCCATTTTGTTCACCCTCCTAAGTCTCAAATCTCCTCCCAAAGCTAACCTAACCATTAGAACTCACATCCGAGCCCTCTAACACATAAGTCAATATCTGGTTGACTTTCCAACTTAAGCTTCCTTAAAAGAGACTAAGTGTCTCAAACTTAACCAAAATCATTTTGAATTCGATCCGACCAACCCGATACCACAAAACACGGATAGAAAAAGCATAAAGAAGTAGAAATGGAGGAATCTATATCATTTGACCTCAACTTCCAAACCAGACAACCCAAAATGGGTACTGGCTCCACATCATAGGTCAAATCATCATCCAACTGAAATGTGCTGAAATCTAGAACATGAGATGGATCCCCAATATACTTCTTGAGCATAGAAATATGGAATACTGAAAGCACGCTCGACAAGCTGGGTGGTAAAGCAAACTCATAAGCCACCTCCCCAATCCTCCGAAGTACCTCAAAAGGCCCAATGAACCGCAGACTCAACTTCCCTTTCTTCCCAAATCTCATAAAACCATTCATGGGTGAAACCATCAACAAAACCTTCTCACCAACCATGTAGGACACATCTTGAACCTTCCTGTCAGCATAACTCTTTTGCCTCGACTGTGCTGTACGGATCCTCTCTTGAATCACCTTCACCTTCTCCAACACATTATGTACCAAATCTGTCCCCAATAGCATAGCTTCACTGGGTTTGATCCAACCAACTAGAGATCTACATCGCCTCCCATACAAAGCCTCAAATGGAGCCTTCTGAATACTCAACTGGTACCTGTTGTTACAAGAAAACTCTACGAGCAGTAAGAACTGTACACATGACCCTCCAAAATCAATGACACAAGCATGCAACATGTCCTCCAATATTTGAATAGTACGCTCTCGAAATCAATGACACAAGCATGCAACATGTCCTCCAATATCTAAATAGTACGCTCAGATTACTCGTCCATCTGAGGATGAAAAACTGTGCTCAACTCAACCTGAGTACCCAACTCTTGCTGCACAGACCTCTAAAACTGCGATGTAAACTAAGTGCCCCTATCTGAAATGATAGAAGCGGGGACATAATGCAAACGAACAATCACCTTGATATAGATCTCTACGAATCGCTCTGAAGAATAGGTAGTACCTGTGAGCACGTGATTTTTGCCCCAAGCAGTTAATTCCAAAATAAAAAATACAAAAATGATTTTTGATTGCAATTAGTTTGAATAGTGTGTAGAAAATACCAATGTTTGTTTCAATTGTTAAAAAATATATAAAAAATAAAATTTAAAATGAAAAAAGGAAATTAAATGGAAAATGTCACAAAAATATAAAGTAATTATTAGGAAATTGGAAAATAAAGGGAAAATATACAAAAATTGGAAA
>MU750155.1:30789-41611 GCA_026770625.1 Nicotiana glauca | reverse complement strand
ATATTTATATGTATAAAATATTTGTAAAAATTGAATAAATGTAAGATCGGGTTGGTTTGGTTTCGGTTTGACTTTTTTTAGTTAAAACCAAACCAAACCAATTATGGTCGGGTTATTTTTTCCAACACCAAACCAAATCAAACTAACCCATGATCGGGTTTTTTTTCCGGTTTGACTCGGATTAGCGGTTTGGTGCGGTTTATCGGTTTTCTTTGTACACCCCTAATACGTAGTTCTTTTTGTCCTTTCATATATAATTTAATAAAAAACTAAAAAGAAAAGGAGAAAGAGTTTACCTCCGCAGAATGTTTAGAAATATTAGAGAGTATTTTTCGGTAGCCCTCCTTATTTTTCAGAACCCGTTTGCCTTTTAATTTCTTCCTGTGGTGCAATTGAAAGAATAGAGATATGAAACTTTGTTATAAAATATGTGCATAGTTTCTAATTTACCTGTTATGTTCACACTTTTTCCCCAATTAGGCACGCTACAAATCAGGAACAGAATATTCTAATTGATTTAGCGACTTCAGATCAAATTTGAAACGGAAATACTTTATCTTCAATTTAAAATCAAATTACATAGACTCTTTTATGCAAAAACTCTGTTCTTCGATATTTTTCCTTAATTCACAAATTAAAAAAGACAAAATCGTCAACAAATTCGAATCAAATTGTAGAAATCAGTTTTCAAAAGCTCAGTTCGTCGACTTTTTTCCTCAATCCACTGATCAAAAAAGCGTCAAAATATTCAACAAATTCAAGTCAAATTATAGAAATCAATTCTGCCGATACTCTGTTCTTCATTTTTTTTTCTTAATCCAAAAAATAAAAAAAATGACAAAATATTGAACAATACCTCAGCAACGACACGCAATCATGTCCAAAATCTCTATCATGCTACAATTAAATGGGAATTGGGATAACTATGGCAGATTTAGAGATTTTCAAGTTGATGGCATTGTGCTCGATCAGGATGCAAGTTACAGTATATTGATTTCTACAATTGAAGAGCAATTAATGATTGATACTTCGGAAAAAATTGTAGAAATCAAATACATTGTGAATGAGAATTGTCCTCCAATGGAGATTAGGAACGATATGGGGATTCGTGTGTATATGGAGACAAAAAAAGAGAATAAAAACTTAGGATTGTATCCGTTATTTATAAGTGTACGAGATTTCAATATGGAATTGACTATTACCAATGAGAACACAAGTGCATGTTTGTTATGTTTCAAACTCTATGGAAGTCTGATTTTACGGTAATATCTATAAAATTCCTATATTTATCTAGAAATAAACTACACATCAGTTTTAGGATGTATAAAGCAATATTGTTTTCATGATTATCTACATAATTACTATATTTATACTACAATTAAACTACAATCTATGTGAAAAAAAATTGACTACAAAATTTTTCTCTTCATCTACAATTTATCTACAAAGATTCTACAACATTATAATGACACTGTTTATCTTTATTTTCATGCAGGTTCATCTGGGACAATAAACTTGTTTGATATGCCAGCCTCTCCCGTCATAGAGGAATATCAAAGTAAAATAATAACTAAAGGTACACAAAGTATTATCGAAGAAGGACAAATGTATCAAGACAAGCAAACAATTGCAACTGCAATAAAGCACTATTTTGTCATGCACAAGTACCAATTCAGGGTTAAAAGATCGAGCCACAGATGTATGAAGATATTAATGGTGAAAAGATCATTATAAACAGTATTTTCCTTGTGATATATGTTTTTCAAACATTGTAGATGAAAAGTAGTTATATTATATAGTGTGTTACTTTATGTTAAAACAGTCCTTTTGTTACATCTACATTGATAACCTGTATTATAAATGTATTTTTTTGTAGCTACTGGCTTATATGCGTTGGAGAAAACTGTAATTGGCATTTCAAGGCAACATCAATTAATAATTCTGCAATGTTCAAGATCAGGAGTTTCAACCGACAACACACATGAACCTTAATGGACGATAAATTCATACAGCGCAAATACAGTTGTAGTTGGTAGCATGGTCATACCAAAGTATTGTGATCCTAAGACAGTTTACATACCAAAGGACATACAAACTGACATGTTATCCCAACACGGAGTGAACGTAAGCTATATGCAAGCATAGAGAGCAAAGGAAAAGGCTTTACAGTTTTTGAGAGGTCATCTGGCTGACTCCTACAATAAATTACCAAAATATTTTTATATTGTTGAGAAGACATATCCTGGTTCAGTTGTTAAATTGAAGAAGACGGCAGATGAATGCTTCTTATATTCATTTGTTGCTCTTTGTACATCAATAAGTGGTTGGGAATATTATAGACCAATAGTAGTGGTTGATGGGATATTCTTAAAGTCAGCTTATAGGGGGATTATATTGACAGCAAGCACAATGGATGCAGCAGGTAAAATTGTAGTTATTTTGTAGGCAGTTTATAAATTGTAAATACATTGTAGATATATTGTAGTTTATATGTATTTATATTTTTATATGCATTTTCAAAGCTACCAATTAATTATTTTTTGACTGATAATGTAGGTACAATATTGCCTTTGGCATATGCTGTGGTTGATTCGAAAAATAATGCATCGTGGAAGTGGTTGTTTGAGCAATTCAAGCAAGCATATGGTGAAAGAACTTCAATGTGTGTTGTTTCAGATAGGAATGAGAGTATCCTGAAGACAACATCAATTATCTATATGGGCGTGCCACACTACTCTTGCATGTGACATATTTGGTCTAATATAAGGGCAAAATTCAAGAATAGTCATCTATAATTAAATAAATTGTACTTTGCTACAGCACGGTCATACACTCTGGATGAATTTAATGAAAGGATATCGAAGATTGAAGAGATAGACCCGCGTGTTAAATCATACCTCTATGATATTGGCTATCATAGATGGTTAAGAGTACATGCAACGGTGAATAGAACTTGGACTATGACATCAAACATTATAGAGTCGTTGAATACTGTAACAAAATATGCAAGAGAACTGCCAATATTTGACCTATTAGAGTATATAAGGACACTTCTTGAATGTTGGACGAACGAGAAGTTATTGAAGGCAAATGGTACTTTCACATTCCTTGGGTCCAAATTCAACAAAGAATCGGAGAACAACAGAACATTATCTCAGAAACTTAGGGTAAGATCTATTTATTTGGTGCAGAAAAACAATATTTTAATATACAGTATTTTCAGATTGTAGATAAATTGTAGACAAATTGTAGTTAATTTGTAGATTGTAGATAATTTGTAGATAATCTATTTTTATGATTGTGAATATTTTTCTTTCTGTTTTTTATGTAATTGTATGTGAGGGCCTCAACAGATCATATCCATATTGTGATAGATGGTGTGAAGCGGTACTTTGTGTGTCTTGAAAGCAAGAAATATAGCTGTGGCCAGTTCCAACTTGATGAACTTCCATGTGCATATGCTTTGGCAGCTTTAAGACACATGAATGAAAATTATGAAAACTATTGCTCTTTGTATTACACAAAGGAGAGCCTACCGTATACGTATGAAATACCAACAAATCCCCTTCCTGATGAAAGCAAATGAAATGTGCCACAGCATATGTCTGATGAAGTAGTAAATCCACCTACGGGAGAGAAAAGCCAGCCGGAAAGACCTCAAAAGGAAAGATACAAAACATATGATGAACTAAAGTCAAAGAAGTACAAGGTGTCATGTGGCAACTGTGGAGGTAAAGGGCATAACAAAAGATCTTGCAAGAATATGCCCAAAAAGAAATAAATATCATGTAGTTAGAATAGTATTCCAAAATAATTGTTAGTGTGTTCAAGTTAACAGAATTTTGTGTGTAATCGTTTAAGTTTTTAAAGATCATAATGTAGTTAATTTCAATTTGTTTCTGTTTTTGTTAACATATTTTTCTGTATTATATCAAGCATCTACCTTTATTTTTGATATTCTATAAATAGCAGTTAATATTTATTATCTGCAATATAACTACAAGTTAAAAAAAATTAATTTAACTTGAACTGACAGTTATATACAGAAATTAAATACAACTGGAGGTATTCCCTACAAATTATATACATATTCAATTATAAAATTATATATAATCTCAACATTCAGTGTTTCAAGATTGTAGATAATTTGAAGTTTTTTATAGCTAATTTATATTCTAACAACATAATAACTACATTTAAGATAATAAAGAACAAGTGCTGCAAATATTAAATAACTGGAGATAAAACTACAAAGTTATTTTCAAGTGAACTACTAAACTGGATAGAAATTAATAAAACAAAAGGTCTGCTACAATAAAAATACAAATGAATTGTTCAGAAAGTTGTGTACTATACTTCTCCAACAAACTAGCATCAACTAAATTACACATACATTACACTACTTCTTCTTTCTCTGGACTCTTGTTTTCTCATTCAATGCAGGTGCACCCTTCCTCCTTGCTAGTCTGCCTGTAACCTCACTTTTACTGATTGACCCATCTTCCTGCTTCTTTGTAGCGTAGTCCCATAGGAGCTCTCCATAGCGTCTACGATGTTGGTCAATATCAGAAAGGTCTTCTTCGGGAATTGACAAATCTTCAAGACTAACATACTTCACAAAGGCAGCAACAAATACACTACAATCACTGCAGAACATAATTTTTTTAAAATATTTACCAAATGATTAGAAATAAAAATAGAATTAAATGTATAGAAAGAGCGAATAGATTTTTTTACAGTTACCCTTCTTTTTGCTGTGGAATCTCTCCAACGATCCACTGAATGTTAAGAGGGCCGGTAACAGGTATCTCGATGTATGCCTTTGTATTCTTGAAGTTAATATCTTTACGCTTCCCATAGAAACCAGTGCATGACAAATACAAAGGGATAATAACAGAAAACGTTTCGACACAGGATTCAACAACTTGATGGTTGTGTGAAGAGACCATGGAATCATACGCATAAAGTTGCCTGTCTGCATTGTCGAAAATGACAAAAACCCAATGTAATTTTTCTACAATATTGACGGGTATGATGACATAGTCAACTTCATCCCATGCAATATTAGCAAGTAGTCTATACCCCAAAATATATTCTGCAACAACATCTTGGGGTTTAACAACCGAATACTTCTTTTGTGGAGGTAAATTTATGAACTTTTCATAAATTTGTTCTATCCTGGTCTTGAACAAACAATTCATTGTGGTAAACCTGGTCTTGTTATTGGGGCTATACTTGCCTCTTTTCCTCAAGTAATACATTAAAACATCAATGTGATGCAACCAAAAATAGTTGGCATATAAACAGCAAGTCAACTTCAAATAATCTACATAAAACTATATTATAACTACAACTAACTACATAACAGAAACAAAAATTTACAATGATGTCTAAAAATAGCTCTACAATTTAAACTACAAAGTCAACTTCAAATAATCTAAAAATAACTATAATTTATCTACAGTTATCGGGCAAACATGTAACACAACATCTACAATCATGTCTACATTATATGTACATTTTATACTACAATTAATCTTGTAATGTTCTACATAAACTATAAAATAACTACAATTACACAAAAAATAGGAAATACAGCAACAAACTATTTTGTCCATAGAATGTATATAGAATTTATACTATAAATAATCTTCAAATATGATACATAATCTGAAACCTATATACAATTACACTACATACAAGAAAGACAGAAATTACAATCATGTCTACATCATATCTATAATTTATACTACAAGTCATCTTCATATATTATAGATATCTATAACATAAATACAATTAAACTACAAAACAGAAGACAAAATATTTACAAATCATATCTTGGGAATAGACTCCTTGATACTTACCGAGTCATTGAGGATTTGTCCGGGGTGAGCCAGAAAAAAAAAACTATTCCTTCTTATCAATCTTTTCCACTTCAAGGTCTAACCAAGGCTTAATTTGGTTATCCTTTATGGAAAACGGAGCTTTCCTCCTGTAACAACAAATAAATGTCAAAAAAAAAAATTTGTAGACTGAATTTGATATGTAAAAGATAAATGCTGAAATGCAAGTGTCAAATTATGCATTTATACCTCTTTGAACCTTTGTCGCTACAGTGGTATAACCACTTGTTGAAGTTATCTAAAACCTTCGGATCTATATCTTCACCAATAACAATAGTAAAAGGGTGCTTGAAGTAGAAAATTTTAGGTCCAACGAGCTGCTGCCCCCAGAATTGTATAGATGGATAAATGGTGATCGTACATACTTTCGTGGATGCCTTGTTCTCCGTGGATGTATAGGTGTTGCATCATCTTGTATGGGCTCGCCAAACTTAACCAACTGGGATAAGTTGTCAGGCAACTCAAAATTATCTAGTGTGACCTCCTTGTTCTCCACTCCTGATCTTTCTGAATCATCTAGATCCACATGCTGTGCATCTGCACCTTCATTGTCATGTTCCTCAATGACCTGTTCTGTCTGAGCTGCTACTGGCACTCCGTAAATTGGGGACTATGCATTGATATCTTCCATCATTGTAAAACAATTCATATCTTACTTAACAAGAATATTAAAATTTATAAACAACAAGAAAATATCTCTGAATGACAGTATGATACCTGCTTTGTCTTCATCAACTGCAACTTGAAAATTTGTATATAAATCACCATGTGATGGAAGATTTTCTTGACCAACTGCACTTTCAGCATGTTCTGTTTTATAATTAAAAATGGTAAATAATACTGGATAATAGTGGCTTGAAAGTTGTAGCATATGTGTATCAAAATTATAGATAATTTGTGGATAAGTGTAGATATATTGTATATACACTGACACAAATTGTAGATACCTGTTTTGCTAGTGCTGGCCTGCACTTGTTCTCCAATATTGAACTGAAAATGCTGATTGTTCAAGTCTTTTTATTGGTCATTATTTTTTGTTGAACTACCAACAAACTGAATGTTTTATGTTAGTTTGTATATATTTTTTCATATGTCTTAATTGTTTTGCTATAAAAATAAAAGTCAGATCTTACCTTTGCATAATCTTGCACATTTCTACTGTTTATCATTTGTAAAACAGTCTGCACAGACTCATTTATAAACCCTGGAAGGCTATCGAGTTCTACAAAGACAACTTTCATAAAATCTTCAAGCTTTCCATCAACCTACAAGTTACAATATAGTAAGTTGTTAACTTCATAATATGTCCTAACACACATTCAAAAACATATGAAATTTTATACATATACATATATATATATATATCTTAATTTACAAATTTATAGATATTTTGTAGACAGTTTATGAAAAGTAGATATATTGTAGATATTTTGTAGACAGTTTATGAAATGTAGATATATTGTAGATATATTGTAGTTTATATGTATTACCTGCTCAATTCCTTTTTCTAATTTTCTGATCTTCTTAACAATAGACTCCTTATCCTCTTTTCCATCTTTTTTTTATGGGTTCCAACATAGAAGGATCAACATTGGGAACCTCAGATATTTGTTCACCTTCTTGAACTTTATACTCAATTTTGTCGGGCAAAATCAGCACTGCAATCTCTTCTCCAGATTCACCTATGTTGGTAAACTGAATGAGAAAAAATAAATTAGTTTGATCAAGGTAGAAAATGTAGAATAATTATAGATATTTTGAAGGTAAATGTATAATCATAAAAAAAAGAAACTTTACCTTTATCCACTCAGGCTTTATCATCTTCTCTTCAAAGGCGACTAACCAAATATTCCCCTTACTAGATAACCATCTTAGTATGCGAGGTATTGAGTTAGAACACCTCGTAGCTAGATCAGTGCTGACAGTAGAGCAACACTCATAAAGCCATACTTGCAATGGTAGTGAGCATTCCCGTATGAGATAAGAATGTACACACAGATTTAGTCTGTGCCTAACAGATTCCATCATCTGGGTGAAAGATTTAATACCCCATGGGTATGACTCATACTGCTCAGATTCTACTAAATAGAACCTAAAGTGATCTACAAAAGAAACATGATCTTTGTCCGAAGGACAAATGAAATTTTTAAAAAAATAAAGGATGCACAACTTCACCGCATCCTCATCGTTTACCCAGGATCTAGTGGTTACTATTTGTTTCAAATAAGACTTCTCCACTCTTAATTTGTTAG
This sequence comes from Nicotiana glauca, assembly GCA_026770625.1. Lineage (NCBI taxonomy): Eukaryota > Viridiplantae > Streptophyta > Magnoliopsida > Solanales > Solanaceae > Nicotiana > Nicotiana glauca. The sequence continues at coordinate 33,456 of MU750155.1, read as the reverse complement.
GAAAATAACTGCTCATTATTTTGCTAACATAAGTGGGAATATAACCAAAATCAGTAACCTGGGTAACACATCTTAGACCAGTAATTAATGCAAACTCACTCAACCCAAAATTTAATATTTCACCCTTTAACTGTAAAAAAAAATATGATGCATTGGATTTGGTCAATTCATACTTCATCAAAAGATGAATGGCTTGGTTTTGCATGCATATGGTGGGAAGAGACAGTAGGTATCCAAACACGTCTTTTTGAAAAGCTTCAACCCATTTGAAGATAAAAGCTCTTTAATCTGGCTAGGAATGCTAGGATCACATAAAGTGGAATCTAAGCACCCCCATAATCAATATTATGTGGGGCAAAAAAGTATCCATTCTGCACAAATAAAAAATTATTTCACATTAATAAAATGCATAAAAAGGATACATTCATCTACATTTTATCTACAATATAACTATAAATGATTACATAATATCTACAATTTAAAGCATTTTCTACCAAAAGGCAGCAGTAAAAGATAACTACAATTCTGCTTCAAATAGTACAAGTTACCTAACAATATAACTACAAAATATCTACAACTATAAAGGCAGAACATCACAACTACAAATAATCTTCAAAATTAAGACAATTACTCTACACTTGTATAAAACATGTATAACACAGATTTTACCATCCTAAACCAAACTAAAAAAATTAGAAACGAAACTAATAAATGTTTACCTTCACCAATGATTGGTTTCAAACAATTTTAGGGTATCTTTTTTAATGTTTCTTCATTTTTGGATTTTTCGAACCAGGAGACACCTTTGCTTTCTTTCCTGTTCGAAGATTAGGGACCTCTTCTACAAAGTCGTCGTCTACCAAAATCTCTTTTCCTTTTCGTTTGACTTCTTTGGCTGGTGTAGAAGTTTCTTCGGCATCTACATCATATTTTTGTTTAGTTCTCATCTCGGCTCTGATTTGTCGGGGAGAGGAACTATGAGTAGTCTTTGTAATTGCATGTGGAGATTTGCCTTGCTTTTTGGGTGATTTTGGTGATAACACACCCAAATCAAATGAGGGTATATCAGCTACTGTTGATTTTTTTAGGACTTTATTTCGAAGCTTTGTTGTTCTTCATTGATGAACTACAATAAGAGTAAAATGGGGAACCAACTTTGTTGAAGGGTTTCTTTAATTTTCTGTGAATTTAGAAGGAGAATTTGGTTTCAGAAGGTGGAAAATAGTAAAAAGAACGAGGGTATGGATAAAACGTGAGTGGGGTTGAGGGGTTAGGAGAGAGAAACGTGGGATGAGTGGGGATACTGGGATATACAGATTCCTTTAATTAAGGAGTAAAAAATATAAAATTAATTATACCCTTAATTAATTATGATATAGAATAATTTGGTATGCTAAGTGTAATTAAATCAAACCTTAAACATTGAGGGTAATGAGGTTTTTTATGTGGCATAGGAATGTAAAAATTCCTTTTTTTTTCTTTTTTTTTTTCCTTTCTAGAAACCTTAGTTCAATGGAAGAAGTGAAAATATACCTTGTGATATCAATGGATTGGGCCGGCCCATCCTCTTCTACTTGATGACAGGTAGTTTAAAGAGCCCATATGCTAATGGACTTGTTATAAAGAACTAAGACAATGTTTAGGAAAATTTTAGTGCTCAATAATATACACATACTGTACCAGTAAAGACTAACTGAATTTATGAACAAAAATTTTTTATAAAGCACTATTTTTTAGTAGTAATTAGACCATCTCCAAGGCTACTCTATTTCTTGCACCAAATTCATATTTGGTGCAAGAAATGGTATTTTTTTGCTCCAATGCAACACTATTTCTTGCACTATTACAGCGCAAGAATAGTGTTGCACCAAATTTGGTGCAACACTATTCATCACTCTATATTTGGTTTATTAATATTTATTCAATCTTTTTATTTTTATAGCAACCTCCACTTCTAATCAAGAGGTTGTGAGTTCGGGTCTCCCCAAGAGAAAGGTGGGAAGTTCTTGGAGGGAAGGATGCTGAGGGTCTATTTGGAAACAGCCTCTCTACCTTAGGGTAGGTGTCACGACCCCAATCCCGGTCGTGATGGCGCCCAACACAATTGCTAGGCAAGCCCGACCATTTACACTCTCAACCCGAGCATGAAACTCAAAACCAGTTATTTGAATATCATTAATCAACAATAACGCTAAAAGTTTTAATTGATATATATATAGAAACCAAACTGAATATCAGGATAACACCGAATACACTCCCAAGGACCTGGGGGTCATGAGTCTAGAGCCTCTAAGATAACAAAATAATACATCCTCAGTAATACTAATGTCCTAAAATGCGGAAATAATAAAGGAATAGGGGAGGAGTCGAGTCCTGCGAACATCAGGCAGCTACCTCGACAACTCCTGAGAAGCTCTGAAGCAGCAAATAGATCAATTATGCTCCCGGGACACCTAAATCTATACACGTGGTGCAGGGAGTAAAGTGAGTACTTCCAACTCAGTGGTAATAAGAGTAAATAATAACTGAGCGGCAAGAAATCACATAAGAACACTTCATCATGCTATATAGGACAGTACAACCTTTTTAAGAAAAACAGTAAAGTTGTGAAAATCCTTTAGAAAACATCTAGCTCAGTTTAAAATCTCTTTTGAAAATATTCTTTTT
>MU750154.1:78461-95929 GCA_026770625.1 Nicotiana glauca | reverse complement strand
TATATATATATATATATATATATATATATATATATATATCACATGATATAGAATTTGTTTTGCCATAATTAAAATTTTGCAATGCTTGTTTCGATTTGATGAGTTGAAAGCAAATTTAAAAAGAAAAGACGAAGAAAAAAGGGATAAAGACAATGTCTGATAGTATCAAATAAAATCGTACATTCAAGGTTAATTAATTAAAAATGAGAGAGCTAATCTTATTAAATAATACTCCTCCGGTCCATCTCATTTTATATGATACAATTTGCTTTTTAATCTATGACACATTTCTATTGATTTTATAGCCAAATAAATTATCTCATGGCATATTAAAAATTACAAATTAAAGTTTTTAAAACTTCAAAACTTTATTCTTAATCAAACATCTTCACGATAAAATGAGATGCACTACCATTTTCACTCATGCACTATTAAATAAAGGATATTTATGGATATAAGATTTATATGCATTCAATATTTATATCAAATCAAACAACTTAATTTAGATAACCATAATTAAGTGACAAATGCTTGTATAAAGGACATTTATTTTTGCATCCATTTAATTTGATGTATAAAACACATATGACTTTTACCATTCAATTAAACTAGTACTAGTACTACTAGTAGATAAACAGTTGAAGCTTAAGAGTTAAGATTGTTACAGTTCATTAACTGTGGAGTAATAAAAAGTTAGTTGAAGACCAAATAACAGTATCTAACAGTCAACTCCTACCAGCCCCCCACTCTTCAACCCCTCCCCCCTCAGGTCCTTCATTTGTTTGTTTTGTATCCTTTAATTCATCTATACCCCACTAATTTTCTCTCCCTCTTCTCCAATCAACACAGTCTTACTCTTACACTCAAAAAACGCAGAGGGAAAAAAAAAAAAAACAAATAATAAAAATTCAGTTTATATTTATGTCTCTCTATCTATTTTCACCATAATCAAATTCCTCTACTGCCATGGACGTTGTGGACATGTCGAATAACCATCCTCCTTCTCATGAAACCAAAGATTTCTTTCCCTCTCCTGCTCTATCTCTCAGTCTCGTGAGTAATTGATTAATTTTATGCTTTCGTAAAATCGCCCTTTTCCTTTTCCTCTTTGTGTTTCTGATTTCGTTTTATTGTTTCTAATTTTTGTTTGAATTTTTTGAAGGCTGGAATTTTCCGAGATGGCGGAAACGTGGAGACGGAGGAGGTTGAGGATGGAAGTGCAAGTAGAGGACGGCCGAGAGAAGAATCGACGGTCGAGATTAGCAGTGAGAATTCCGGACCACTGAGATCACGCGGTTCTGATGATGATTTTGAGCATGACGATATAACTTGTAACGAAGAGGAGGAAGATCCTAACAACAACAGTAAGAAGAAGAAAAGAAAGAAATATCACAGACACACTGCTGAACAAATCAGAGAAATGGAGGCGTACGTTCATACAACTCTTTCTCACCATTAATATCTGATTTTAGAGAAAAATTACTTTTCCTTTAGGCTTTTTTCTTTTGAAATCTGTCGTTTTGCTGGTACGTTTTTCTGTTGATCGAATTGACAACAGAAGAACCAATCGATGGAGTTTTAGCTTAGTCGCCTTTCTTCAATAAAAGAAATCAGAATCCGAACATTAATTTCTACCATGCATGTCTTAGGTCATTAATTCCCTAAAACATATTTTCTATCTAAATTATATTGTATAAACCCGCTAATGCATGCAATTAGCTAGTTTTCTCAATTTCTTGTGTTTTATTCTTCTTAATCTACTTTTCTTTCATTTATTGAGTCTCAACTGATGTCAACCGACAGCTGATCTTTCACTAATTAAATTAAATTGTTTTTCGACTTTTAATCTAATTTTGAGTAAAAAGCTAATACCAGCAGCTCATGTAACATGGTTCAAGAACTGTAAATCATGATTAAGTTTCTCAACGTATGCATAAGCCAATGGGTCTGCTTTTCTACTTCCTTCAATACATACTCATTATCATTAAAAATGCATTTTATTTGACAGATTATTCAAAGAGTCACCCCATCCAGATGAGAAGCAAAGGCAGCAACTCAGTAAACAATTAGGCCTTCATCCAAGGCAAGTTAAGTTCTGGTTTCAAAATCGGCGAACTCAAATTAAGGTAATTATATATATTATAGAACTTTATTAAAAATCTATTCTCGAATAGTGAGGACATATATTAGAGCAATGAATCTTTCTTGGATATGATTAAAAATATCACAGACCACCGTACGTAACCCCAGGGACAGTGTATATTTTTTGTCCTAAGTCAAGTCTTGTCTGTTGTTATTAATTGGTGTAAATTGTGACGTGGTAAATTTTGCAGGCAATACAGGAACGCCATGAAAATTCTTTGCTAAAAGCTGAAATAGAAAAACTTCGTGAAGAAAACAAGGGATTAAGGAAGACGTTGAAGAATCCTTCTTGTCCTAATTGTGGATTTACTATCTCTAGCAATAATGATGCTCCTACTCTTCCTGCTGAAGAACATCAATTACGAACAGAAAATGCCAGACTTAGAGCTGAGGTAATTAATTTGAACACAAATCGTTATCTTTGAAGAGCAAACATTTATATATATATATTTCTTTGATCGATGTGTTCCAACACATATATAACATAGTCGGATTCAAAATTTAAATTTGACGAATTCAACTTTTAAATTTTTATTATCACTAAATTCATTGTACTTTTGAAATTATGATTTCAAAATTGGCCCTAGTAGAGCATAGAAATTATCTTATTATTTTAATTTCAACTTGAAATATTATTTGCAAATCAAATAAGTATTTGTTTTACAATGTGGTCCATTATTTAAAATTCAACTTGCAATAGGGAATTTGGAGGTAAGGGCATTTGGTGGTTACTAAAATTTTAATTACCAAAAAAAAAAAAAGAGATATGGAGAATTTGAAGTTTAAAAAGTGGTTTGAGGAGCATTTGAAGTAAAATAATGATTTTTAAGAAGCCAAGCCAAACTCTCAAATATTCTTTTTCAAATTCAATTTTAAATACCTTTTTTCTCTCAATTTCAACCAAATATTGTGCAAATACCTGATTAATCATTTATTGCAAATGTAGTGAGTTTTTACATATATGTATTCTTGCTTCGTATAGAAAACATTGGATTGAGTTGAACCATTAACTATACGATACATACTCTCCGTGCATATATAAAATGCGCTTCTAACTGTGGAGATGCAGGTTGAAAAGCTTAGGGCAGTATTGGGAAAATACTCAATAGGGACATCATCGAATAATAATAGCTCCTCGTCATGTTCAGGAGGAAATGAAGAAGAAAATAGAAGCGCTTTAGATTATTACACTGGCATTTTTGGGCTAGAAAAGTCAAGGATAATGCATGCAGTTAATAAAGCAATGGAAGAAGTTAAAAAAATGGCTACTAGTGGAGAGCCACTGTGGATCAGAAGCTTTGAAACTGGACGAGAAATACTTAATTATGACGAATACATGAAGGAGTTTCCGACTGAAAATTCCAGAGATGGACGGCCTAATAAGAGATGTATTGAAGCCTCCAGAGAGAAGGGAATAGTATTCATGGAGCTCCCTCGACTTGTTCAGACTTTCATGGACGTGGTAAGATCGTTCAACTGTTCCCAACTCAGTTATTTAATCCACCTAGCAATAAATTAATGAAAATATATCCGGTCCACATTATTTACTGTTACATTCTTTTAAATTGAATTTGTTCCAAAATATTTGATGTTTTAGAAAAATAAAGAATCATCTATTACAGTGATTTCTACTTTCAAATTCTGTAGTTGGTGGAGTGTTAATTAAGTGAAACGTCTAAGAGAGACAAAAGATAGTTTTAATTTGACAAATACTTTTATAATTAAGACTATTAGATATTTTTCTTAAGGATCGTGCAAAAACTTTAAAAGACACATATAATATGAACAAGAGATAGCTAGCATTTCTTAAGGAGTAATTACAACATAATGATTTTTAGACATCTTCTTTTAGGATTAGCCTAGAAAAAAAAAATATAACTTACGTATATATAATAAGAGTATAAATAATTTACGACTAACGTATGTTTAAATAGGTAAGCTACATTATCTTTAAAGTCTACTATCCCACTTACTATGGACGGTTGCATAGTATGTAGTACTTGTATAGGGTCAAATTCTGCCCCTTGCTGTAGCAACGACCCATGACTAAACAATGGTCGTAGTAAGGGTATGCCCCCAGAACGTCGGAGCAAAAGTGCGTTCATAAGTATCGTCGTCCCCTCGAGGACGCGCGACCTATCTTTATATTTCTTTTATTATTTCGAGGAGGTCCTCCTGTTATATAAAGGAGGATCCCAATATTGTAAAGGGACAGATCTTTTTCTAATACAAGATCTCTCTCTCTCTATCTCTCTACCTTTCTACTCTCTAGAACTTTCAATACATCCAAGACGATAAAAGATATTATACACATTTCTAGGTGTTATTACTTTCGATTACGATTTACCTTTGATCTACTTTTTGATTGTATTTGCTTGCAAAGTATTCGTTAACTTTCGAGTCAAATAATTTGGCGCCGTCTGTAGGAATTTCGGCAATCGAAATCATAGTTTGCACCTAGAATCTCAAGAACAAACCACCTCCCTTCACACCCTATTGATATAAAAAATGGCAGAAAATGACGCAAGATTGAAAGCAATAGCAGGTGTTACAACCAACCTCATTGGCCCCCTCAACGAGGCCGGTAGAGAAAATATCTTGAGCACAACGCCTGGCAACATTCGAGAAGGAGAAATCTCACCCTCTCCATCAGAAGATCTGACGATCTTGTACGAGAAAGGAGCTTCCACGTCTGTGATCAAAGAAACTCCACCCCCAGTGGTCAAGAAACTACTAGAAGAATGGTTGATGAACACCCTAGGCAGCTTACTCGAGGAATCTCCCCAAAACAATGCTAAGAACCCATTGACGACAGACATCGATACCACCAGTGAACACGATACTGTACGAACAAACAGCAACCACTCCAATGACCAGACCAGCGATGGCACACTTGCAGCCATCCTAAAGAAAATGGAAGAAATACAAAGTGAAAATAAGGCACTTCGGGACCAAATGAAAGAGTATCAAGAAAGGGTGGACAAAATTCCCCGTGCTCTTAAGTTACTGCCGAAGCGCGACGTGGGAAGATTCGTCGAACAGCCATACAGCGAAGGAGCTGCACCTCACCCGATCCCAAAAACCTTCAAAATGCCGCCTTACTTAAGGATATATGACGGGACGACAGATCCCGAAGACCACCTGATCCACTATGTGACCGCTGTGAAGGGTAATGATCTGTCAAAGGAACAAGTACCATCCTTACTACTGAAAAAGTTCGGGGAGACGTTGACGGGAGGGGCGTTAACGTGGTACTCGCAGTTGCCAGCCAGAATGATATCAACATTCGAAGAAATGGCAGATAAATTTGCCACCGCCCATGCAGGAGCAAAAAAAGTAGAGGCCAGGGTCAACGACATCTTCGCCGTCTGGCAAACGTATCGGAAGGCATGGCGGTAGCAGCCTTCCAAAATGGACTGAGCAGAGATGGTTCAAGAGCAACCAAAAAGCTACTAAGCCGACTCATGAAATATCCCCCCACCACATGGGAGGAAATTCACAATGCCTACTGCGCCGAGGTACGAGCAGATGAGGATGACCTCAACGGACCAACCCAGCGGCTCACGACGATAGAGTCAGAAGCAAGAAGGGATCGACGCAGCGAGGGCCGGCGGGAACAATCCTCACGTTTCAACAAAGAAAGGCATCAGTCTTACACCAGATCCTCGCATCCACCCCTGCCCAGACACACAGAAGCATTACAGAGACATGTCGCCCCACTCTGTAACGAAAGAGGTATGCCCCCTTTATTATCTGCCCATAACTTTTGCATGTCTCCCTCAGAAATAGTGTATACACTGGAGAAGCTGGGCACCAAAGTACAATGGCCGCTGAAAATGAAATCGGACCCCGGCACAAGGAAATCAAATGTCATGTGCGAGTTCCACCAGGAACGAGGGCACAAAACCAAAGACTGCATAGGGCTACGACAGGAGGTAGTCAGAATGCTAAACCAAGGGTACTTGAGAGAGCTGCTCAGCTATAAAGGAAAGATAAATTTCGCACGAGGGCGGGAACAACCCCAGGGATCGCCAAAGCCACCTTGGCCAGCGCGCATCATCAATATGATCGTCGGAGGAGGCGACGATTCAGCAATCAATCATGTAAAATTCACCACCTCGCACAAATTAAAGCGAACAATCGCCCACGAACGGTATGACGACTTCGAAGAAAGTATCACCTTTGATAAGTCTGATGTCGACGGTTTGTCCTTTCCTCATTATGATGCTTTAGTCATAACTTTACGTATTGCTGACACTGACGTTAAGAGGATCATGGTTGATGACGGAAGCGGCGCTTGTATTATCCATCCAAGAGTCCTCGCTCAAATGAGGCTCGAAGATAAGGTAATACCACGCTGCATAACACTAACTGGTTTTAACAATGCAATGGAACGAACCTCCGGGGAGGCATCATTGCCAATTTTAGCAGGGGAAGTTACGCTGGAAACCACTTTCCACGTCATGAACCAGGAAACAGTCTACAACTCCATCATAGGACGACCATGGATACACGCCATGCGAGCAGTCCCCTCAAGCTTCTACCAAGTGATCAAGTTCCTCACCCCTTGGGGAGTGTTTAGCATTCGGGGCGAGCCGCGCACAGCACAAGAATGCTACCGAATCTCTCAAGACTGCTCACACACCAAATAGTTGAAAGGTGTAAGTGCGGAGGCATAGCAATCAGCTGTGTCGGGGACTAAGTTCAACCTGAAAACGGAAGCCATAAAAGATCCGGACATCGTAGAAGCCTGCAAAGCAACGGTCGAATATCTCGACCTGGCACAATTGGACAACACCGACCACATGAAGAAAGCCTACATCGGACACACCCTCTGCGATCCATGTAAGTACCATGAATTCCTAACTAACCACGCGGATCTTTTTGTTTTTTCTCATTCAGATATGCTGGGAATACCAAGAGACATCGCCACCCACAAGCTGAACGTCGACCCTACCATATCCACCCGTACGGCAAGTTAGAAGGAAGTTCAACGCCGTAATCAACGAGGCCGTCAGCAAAGAGTTAGATAAGCTACTGGCCAACGGGTCCATAAGGGAATCAAAATATCCACAATGGGTCGCCAACGTCGTGATGGTCAAGAAGAAAAATGGGAGATGGAGGATGTGCGTCGATTTCACCAGCCTCAACAAAGCATGCCCAAAAGACTCATTCCCATTACCCCACATCGACCAGTTGATCGACGCCACAACGGGACATAAGCTGCTAAGTTTCTTGGATGCCTACTCCGACTACAACCAAATCATGATGGCCGAAGAGGACCAAAAGAAAACAACATTCATCACCACCAGGGGACATACTGCTACAAGGTGATGCCGTTCGGACTAAAAAACGCAGGGGCAACATATCAGAGACTGGTCACCAGAATATTCAAGGAACAGATTGGCAAGACCATGGAGGTCTACATCGACGATATGCTGGTAAAATCGGCAAACAAAGAAGACCACCTCGACCATCTGAAAGAAGCCTTTGAGATACTGCGGCGGTATGGGATGAAATTGAACCCAGAAAAATGTGACTTCGGCGTAGCATCAGGGAAGTTCTTGGGGTTCCTCATATCACAATGAGGTATCGAAGTCAACTCGGACCAGATCAAGGCAATAAACGCAATACCTGAGACCTTGAACAGCAAAAAATAGGTACAAAAACTGACAGGGCGAATAGCCGCCCTATCCAGGTTCATCTCGGGATCCTCCGACAGGTGCCATAAATTTTTTAACGTATTGAGAAAAGATCACGGACTATAATGGAATGAGGAATATGTCGAGGCTTTGAAAAAATTGAAAGAATACCTGTCTTCGCCACCACTACTAGTCAAGGCAAACCGTGGCGAACCCTTGCTAGTATACCTTGCGGTGTCCGAAGTCGCTGTCAGCGCAGTCCTGGTCCGCGAAAACAAAGGTACGCAATCTCCTATTTACTATATCAGCAAAACCCTAGTAGACGCCGAAACACGGTATCCACACCTCTAAAAGCTCACCCTAACACTTGTTGTAGCTTCACGAAAGCTTAGACCTTACTTTTAGTGCCGCCCCATAAGAGTTGTGATGACTTTCCACCTGAGAAGCTTACTAAACAAACCCGAACTGTCGGGAAGGCTCGCCAGATGGGCCATAGAGCTTAATGAGCACGACATATCCTACCATCCAAGAAATTCCATCAAGTCGCAGGTACTTGCAGATTTTGTTGCCGATTTTAGTACAGAGATTTTGCCGGAAGCGGAACTAGAGGCCATTCGCGCACCACCTGGTGCCGACCTCTGGACCCTCTATACTGATGGTGCTTCCAACGCCTCGGGATCGGGACTGGGACTCGTACTCGAGGTCCCCACGGGCGAAATAATTCGCCAGTCCATACGATGCCCCGAGATGACTAATAATGAGGCCGAGTAGGAGGCTATGATTGCAGGTATGAAGCTAGCCATCAAATACGGGGCTCGACGACTCATCCTCCATTGCGATTCTCAACTCGTGGTAAACCAGGTCATCGGGACTTACCAGATCAAGGAACAGAGGCTGCAGAAATACCAGTTAGAAATCCACAAGTTGATGCCCGAATTTGATGAATGCCACCTGGAGCAAATCCCAAGGTCGCAGAACGTCGAAGCAGATGGCCCAGCCAAGTTGGCCGCAACCACCAAGAACATCAACAAGGGGAACATAGTCACCCTACTCCATTCAGCCATAGATCATACTGAGGTACTCTCTTTAAATCTAACTTGGGAATGGCGCAACCAGTTTATCTCCTATATGCAGGACGAGACACTCCCGCTCGACAAAAAAGCAGCCAAAAAGCTCCGCGTACAGGTCGCTCGATATTGCCTAATTAATCAAGAACTATACAAAAGAACGTTTGGCGGACCCCTCACTAAGTGCTTAGGGCCGCACCAGACAAGGCAAGTACTTAAAGAAGTACACGAGGGTCACTGTGGCACACACACCGGTAATCGCGCCCTTGTCCGTTGCATTATCCGCATCAGGTACTACTGGCCCACGATGAAAAAGGAGCCAGCAGAGTATGTTCGCAGATGTGAACAGTGCCAAAGGTACGCCCCCATGATACATCAACCAGGAGAGCCCCTACACTCGGTAACATCACCTTGGCCCTTTATCAAATGGGGAATGGACATAATCGCCCCCTGCCAACAGGGTGAGGAAAGGTATGATTTCTGTTAGTTTTGACTGACTACTTCTCCAAGCGGGTAGAAGCAGGTGCGTACGCCTAAATACGCGAACAGGAAGTCATCGCCTTCATAAGGAAAAGCTTCATATGCTGCTTCGGCATTTCCAAAGAAATTAGCTGCGACAACGGCCCATAATTTATCGGCAAAAAGGTAACGGAATTCTGTGACAAATGGCGCATCAAACAGATACTCTCCACGCCATACCATCTCGCTGCTAACAGCCAAGCTGAAGCATCCAACAAAACAATATTGAATATTCTGAAGAAGAAACTCGAAAAGGCTAAAGGGCTCTGGCCCGAATTACTACCAGAGGTACTGTGGGCGTACCGGATAACACCCAAATCCAGCATAGGAGAAACACCGTACACACTGGTCTATGGAACCGATGCGGTTATACTAGTCGAAATCGGAGAACCAAGTCTAAGATACTCATACATCAGCGGACCAGACAATGACATGGGTAGAATTCAAGACCTCGACGAAGCCGAAGAACGAAGAGATATGGCCCACATAAGAATGACGACTCAAAAGCAACAGGTCGAAAGGTATTACAACAAAAAGGCCAAAATACGACTACTCAAAGGAGGAGATTACGTCCTCAAAGCCAAAACTTTGGCGTCAAAAGACCCGAGCGAAGGGAAATTGGGCACCAATTGGAGTGGGCCATATAAAATCATAGCAGATGCAGGCAAAGGAGCATTCCGGTTGGAAACAATGGAAGGAAAAACACTCCAAAACAACTAGAACGTCGCCCACCTCAAATACTTCCACTTTTGAAGGGCATCTCCCGAGTCGTACTCTTTTTCCCTTACCCGAGTTTTGTCGTAATTGGGTTTTCTCGGGGAGGTTTTTAACGAGGCGGTAAAGGAGACACCCAGGGGCGCATGGAAACAGGTTTATCATACCGTCCATTCGACACGTCTCTCCAGTCCGATATGATAAAGGGACTAGCCTAGTTGATTCTCCATCATGTAAGCGGCTAAGGCTACCTTCTCCATTATGTAAGCGACTAAGGTCACCTTCTCCATCATGTAAGCGGCTAATGCCATCTTCTCTATCATGTAAGCGGCTAAGGCCACCTTCTCCATCATATAAGCGGCTAAGGCCACCTTCTCCATGATGTAAGCGGCTAAGGTCACCTTCTCCATTATGTAAGTGGCTAAGGCCACCTTCTCCATTATGTAAGCGGCTAAGGCCACCTTCTCCATCATGTAAGCGGCTAAGGCCACCTTCTCCATCATGTAAGCGGCTAAGGCCACCTTCTCCATTATGCAAGCGGCCATGGCCATCGCCAATAATTGTCGACCCCGCTCGACGACGACAGATAAACACTTCAACGACAGTTGAATTTACATCCTTTGGGTCAAACGCCATTGCCAATAATTGTCGACCCCGCTCGACGACAACGAATAAACACTTCGACGACAGTTGAAGTTACATCCTTTGGGCCAAATGCCATCGCCAAGAATTGTCGACCCCGCTCGACGACAACGGATAAATACTTTAACGACAGTTGAAGTTACATCCTTTAGGCCAAACGCTATCGCCAATAATTGTCGACCCCGCTCGACGACGACGGTTAAACACTTCAACGACAGTTGAAGTTACATCCTTTGGGCCAAAGGCCATCACCAATAATTGTTGACCCTGATCGACGATGACGGATAAACACTTCAACGATAGTTGAAGATATATTCTATGGGCTAAACGCTATTACTAACGATCGTCGATCCTGCCCGACAGTAACAAACAGTGTATAAGCAAAGAACAATATGAAAGGATAAGCAACGCAAGTATAACTCTTTTGCTATAACAAAAATTATATACACTTAGTCCCACGGAGGACTCTTGTTACATTCAAAAAAAAAAAGAAGAAAAAATTCAAAAGCTATACAAGTCCTAAGGGGCCTCGCCAGGTTTGTCCTCGCCATCCGCTCGCCCCCTTCCTTGATTATCACGGTAAGCCTCATTAAACCACGAGCCTGACTCAAGCCGGTTGACGTCCTCAGAAGTATAACCTTCTCGGTCGGGAGAGTCGGAGCTGTACCCATAGGCCGCACGGGCAGCACGAGCCTCACATAAATGCTCTTGGACCTCCTTCTCAGAGGCACGTTCTGCAACAAGAAGTTTTTTATACACGTCCAACTTAGATTCCGCATATATCCACATCTCGTGCGCATCTTGGGCCTCGTCCCCCAACCATGGCGGGACAACATGCTTGAGGGCGTCACTCTCAACCACCTTCGTTACAAGCTCGGCTGTTAAAGCTGCCACCCTACCATGGAGATCAGCTACCTCCGCCGCCACTCCGCGGCTAAGCTCCAAATCTTCCTCCCTCAGCTTGAGGAGCGATTCCAGCTCGCTATTGCGAGCCACCGCCCTCATCAACTCTTCATCTGCTTTCTCCAGCTCTGCTGCCTTGCGGTTTAATTGTGCCTCCCTCTGTTCGAGGCCCTCCCGAAAAACCTGGAATTGTGGATCCTGCTGGAAAAGATCCGCCATCGCTTGATGCTTGGAGCACACCGTTTATATTTTTTCACCATCTTATCAAAAACGGTCGCTTTCTTCTTCTCGTGGCGCCTTCTCTCTACTTCCAGAACCAGGGTCTAAAAAAAGAGAAGAATGCATATATATACACGCGAGTTAGTACGCATCAGAATCAACTACATAACATGCGGAAGAACGGAGAAGTTACCTGCAATGCCATACTGGCGACCCTCTGATATAGCTCCGCATCGCTAACAGCACTCAGCATCTCACGCTTAGGGGCCGCATAAAGTAGAGCCATCTCCAATGTGGACCGCTCGCTGTGCTGCAGCAAGTTGTAAGCCTATGGAATCACAATGCGACGGCCAGATCCGTCTGCCGTCATCTCCACATGTGCGGGGCCTTCCCCATCTCACCCACGTTCCCATGGGCGACCTCGGCAGTTGTCCCCCAGTTTCACCACCAACAAGGGGCGATGAAATGCCCTTGGCAACGCGAGTCGTGCTGTACCAACATTAGCACTTATCTGGGTGGTCGGCCTCCCCGAACGGATGGCGTCGGCCATAAGAACGAGCCTAGTTAGCTGGCGAGGCATGTCCCTCTCTTCGTCTCCCGTCGCCACCGCCTTGCCCATTATGAGCCTCCTTCTTTTCCTCTCATCGGGCTTCTCTCCCTCAGAAGGCTCGTCCACAGGGTGCGGAGACGACGTCGATGGCCTCTCCTCACTTGCGGCAATTTTCGTAGGCGCTGCCTCTTGCAAAGAGGCTACGGTTACCCCTTCCCTAACAGATGCGTAAAGTATCTCCTGCGCAGCTTGACCGACATCTGGTTGAGAGGAGGTGGATACTGTCGCCCTCCTCTTGGGAGCGCTTTGACCTGTCAACAACAGTGATTTAGCTGACGAGGCTTACGAAAACGATTAACTAAAGTCGAGGAAAACCTGAAGGGCTCGCAGGGCCGTAACATTCAATGAACTCCGCCCACTTACGGGTCTCCTCCGCTAGAGGCATCAGATCGGATACCCACTGCCTAATATCGGTTATGAACCGAGGAGTGTGAGCTATCGCTGCAAAATCACGAAAAAATATAAGGATGATATAATCGGAACCGCTAAAGTCAAAAACAATAAACAATTTGACAGGTACGAATACTTACGTCTCGAATTCCACCTCTCAGGGAATCTGATGGGATTGGACACCAGGTGGTCCGTCCTAATGAAGAAATATCTGCGCCAATAGCCTCGGTTGGGTCGGTCGTCGGTTTCTACGATCAGCCCTTTTGAACCACGATTCTTTAAATGTAGCATGGTGCCCCTCAGGTAGCTGGCGACTCTTTGAAAATCCCTCCTAGCAAGGAGTTGTTTTGGGAGTATATTATTTACGGCGAGAGGGGTGAGATCCTTCCCTTTCTTCCCTTTATTACCACCGGATGGAGGCGGTATATCGGTTGATTTATTACTGCGATCTCCTGAAGTGTTACCACTTTTAGATTTCGTCATGATTTTCAAGCGAGGAACGATGTATTACACAACCACAAATGTATTTTCACAAAAGTTGTGGGTTCTCGTGAAGAGGAAGCGCTCTCTTGAAATAGTCAAAAAACTTTTTACAAATGATCTAAAGTTAGGTCAAAATTGAATCCATTCCTTATTTATAGGGGCGGGTAGCATTGAAATCGAAGAGGCAAAACCCTAACAGGCGCGGGAAACCAAGCATCAGAAAACCTTTTGTATTTCCTCGGGAACACACATAATGATGACGCTTACATACGGTGACGTCATTTCGGAAAAGGATTTGCCAAAATATCAACAGATTCAAATGGTCGCCCCTTTACATCGTCATCTCCGAACATGGCCAAAATTTTCCCAGCACGTGGTTCGCAGGTCCGCCCATCGGCGACGCACTTCGTTACGTCACCAACGAACGGAGGGACTAACTGTATAGGGTCAAATTCTGCCCCTTGTTGTAGCAACGACCCATGACTAAATAATGGTCGTAGTAAGGGTACACCCCCAGAACGTCGGAGCGAAAGTGCGTTCATAAGTCTCGTCGTCCCCTCGAGGACGCGCGACCTATCTTTATATTTCTTTTATTATTTCGAGGAGGTCCTCCTGTTATATAAAGGAGGATCCCAATGTTGTAAAGGGACAGATCTTTTTCTAATACAAGCTCTCCCTCTCTCTCTCTATCTCTCTTTCTCTCTACCTTTCTACTATCTAGAACTTTCAATACATCCAGGCGATAAAAGATATTATACACATTTCTAGGTCTTATTACTTTCGATTACGATTTACCTTTGATCTACTTTTTGATTGTATTTGCTTACAAAGTATTCGTTAACTTTCGAGTCAAACAGTACTGATTCAGGTTTTTTTAATGATATACGTAATTTTTAAATTATATACGTAATTAATGTACAATGTAAATAGAAAAAAAAAAACTTCGCAAAATCCGTAAATCTTGAGTCCAAATTAAACTCTGGTTATGTACAAAGCTATCTTATTGACGTCAACTTCTTTTCAAATATATTCCTGAAGAATCAATGGAAAGAAATGTTCCCATCGATGATCTCAAAAGCAGCAACAGTAGACGTGATCTGCAATGGTGAAGGTGCTAACTGCTGGGATGGTGCAGTTCAGCTAGTAAGTAGCTTCATACTTATTGCTCTTTCTTTTTCTTGTTCTGATGAGTATAACTTTTACTCCAAAGAGGAAAAAAATCAAAAGAAAGATGAAGGACGAATAGTTTGTTTTATAAAAAACAGAAAATCGTAAACATGTACACTACTATAATTACCCCCCAAAAAAAGCTTCTGAAAGAAAGATAAGGGTTTTGTCTGTGTGTTCATTATAACTCACTGGGTATTTTGGTACACAGATGTTTGCAGAGGTGCAGATACTAACACCAGTAGTGGGGACGAGAGAAGTGTATTTTGTCAGATATTGCAAGCAGTTGAGCGTAGGTCAGTGGGCAATTGTGGACGTTTCTGTGGACAAAGTTGAAGACAACATTGACGCTTCTTTCGTGAAATGCAGAAAATTACCCTCCGGCTGCTTTCTCCAAGAACAATCTAATGCCCACTGCAAGGTACGTACCTGTGTTTTCTAACCCTAATTAATTATCTGTTTCTTTTATCTTTTTGTTTCTTATCACAACACAACTAGCTGGAATGGTCTGTCGATGTACTCTCTACAGTTCCTTCCACGCTAAGCTAGCGTTTGGCCATAGATCCCAAATTTATTTTGAAAAATCTGGTTTGGGTGAAGTTTGGTTTGAAAATGAAAATGTGTTTGGACATACGTTTTCAAAACATATTTTCCAACTTTATTTTAAAAAAATATGTATATAATTCCCCAGTTTTGGGATTTTGGCCCAAATTCAGCTCAATAGCTGATTTTGGAATTTGAAATTTTTGATTTGGGCTTTGGCTAAAATATGAGCAAAATTAAGACCAAACATCAATTTTGAAAATAAATTTGGCAAAACTTATGGCCAAATGAGGCCTAAAACTACTCTACACTTTTTGTGTAGAATATTGCTAAGGTCATAATATAACGGGGGAAGTGCACGCTTGGCTACTAATAACACATGTATTTACTTTTAAGTGACCATTTAAAATGTCTTTAGTCTTTAGCCACTGCTTTAATAAATTTTAACTGCCCGGACGAAAATACCCTTCTGCTTATATCATTAACTTCAGGACTACATGTCCTTAACTTTTTAACCAGTAACTCTAAGTTCAGGACTTCAGGACTACATGTCTAAAACTTTTGAACTTGGAACTCTAAGTTCAGGACTTCAAGGCTACATGTCCTTAACTTTTGAACTTGAAACTCAAACTTCAAGACCAAGCGTCCTTAACTTTTGAACTTGTAACTGTAAGTTAAGTACTGCTTGTCCTTAACTTTTGAACGTGTAACTGTAAGTTAAAGACTGTCTGTCCTTAACTTTTGAACTTGTAACTGTAAGTTAAGGACTGCTTGTCCTTAGCTTTTGAACGTGTAACTGTAAGTTAAGGACTGTCTGTCCTTAACTTTTGAACTTGGAAACCAAAGTTAAGGACCTATTGTCCTTAATTTTTGAACTTGTAACTGTAAGTTCAGGACCAATTGTCCTTAACTTTTGAGCTTGTTATTTTAAGTTCAGGACCAAATATCCTTAACTTTTGAACTTGTAATACTAAGTTCAGGACCAAGTGTCCTTATCTTTTGATTTCCTTCTTCTTTATAGTTTTTTATGATGCCTAACCAAAAGGCTAATCTTCAGAACACAACTTAAACTGATAATAACAGAGAGAAATTTAAACAGAACTTTTTGAATAGAAATTCTCCCATTCTAGCCATAGAAGGGGCTAAGAAACTTCAATTGGCTCAACAGGCTGCAATAACAATTGAAAGACTAAGGTCAAAGCCAATTAGTAGAAGTATTAAAGAAGAAAAAGAGATTAACAAATTGGTAGAAGTCTCTTTTTCGGTATTTGATTTGACAATTTGTTAATTTCTTTTCTTTTCTTCTTCAAATACTGAAAAAGAGACTTCTACTTATTGCTTCCATCGCCACCAAGTCTAGCTCCGCCCATCAGTCTTTCCAATTCACTGTAATTCCGTTTAAGAAGGAAAGGGTAACTCAGTCTTTTCATATTAATTTTAATAGATTAGTGGCTACTTTTGCTCAGCATTAAAAATGGTGGATAAAAAGTAAATACCACTGTAAATAGTGGCTACCCCATGCAATTTTTACCAATATAACCGTATCTGGTTGAACATCCAAGTAAAACTTTTAAGGGTGTCAAACGGGCCGGACTGACGCGGTTTTGGACAGGCCCTGATCGGTTTTAGACCGAACCGGACCAGCCCAATGGTGGTAGGGTTGGGTTGGGACGGGAACCGGCCTGTGCCGGATAAAATTTCAATGTCGAGTAACCAGATTGGTCCAACCAGGTAAGCTCTTGTCAATAGTGAACCGATTAACCGGACCGGTTCAACGGTTAGTTCAATTTTTTTTATTTTATAGTCTTGACTGTTGCCCAACGGCTAATTTGCAAGAATAGCA
This sequence comes from Nicotiana glauca, assembly GCA_026770625.1. Classification (NCBI taxonomy): domain Eukaryota; kingdom Viridiplantae; phylum Streptophyta; class Magnoliopsida; order Solanales; family Solanaceae; genus Nicotiana; species Nicotiana glauca. The sequence goes on along the minus strand of MU750154.1, from coordinate 79,045 downwards.
TTTTTTGAGGTATTTTTTTCAAAAATAATACTTTTATTATTTACTAATTTAGCCCTTTAAAAAACTATAAATATTAAGATGGAAATCACAAATCCTCTACATATTCTTCCTTTGATACATCTTCCTATCTTTCTCCATATATTATGCTGATCTAAATGGTAGATCTTTAATCCCAACCATCTTCATAGTTCCTCAACACTTCTTCTTGAAAATTGGCACTCAAAGTATAAGCGGTGAATTGTTTCATCATACACACCACATAGAAGACATGTCTTCTCTTAGCTCACTCCTATCATGTGTAGTCGATCTCTTGTAAGCAATCCGTGTCTCATAATCAGCCAACCTATGAAGCAGTTGTTTTGGCACATTCAATATGTTCCAGATCCATCTAGCATATGGCCATTTAGGTATTTCTCCTCTTCTCCATTTATATCCATCTTTTACTGTGTATTGTTTATTCTTTCCTTTCCAGCCTTGTTGTTCAATTCCAGTTTAAAATCTATCTTTAATGTCACAAATCTTCTTCCAGTACCATGTACCATCCTGTGGTGGTTTATACTACCACCATCTCTCATTTCTTCATA
>MU750154.1:44894-77146 GCA_026770625.1 Nicotiana glauca | reverse complement strand
CCCCCCCCCTCCCCCTTCTTCATTTCTTTACTCATCTCTCAATTCCCAAACCCAAATTCTTAGCTTAAGTTAAATCATGTCCCGTACTTCTAGAGTGCGCTCATGTGTTTGAGAACACTTTGAGGTGGTAGAAGAAAATGAAGAACTTCGCAAAGTAAAGTGTAAGAACTGTGGTCGAATCTTAAATGTTCATCGAAAATAGGATGGCAGGGGTTGTTTAAGGAGGCATATCAAGAATTGTGTTAAGAATCCTCCTGATTCGTATTTAAGTTGATTTGAGACAATTTGTGTTATTTTGAATTTACTAGACTTATTTAAGCTTAATGTGTTAGTTTATTAGACAAGTTAATTTGAAGTATTATTATTTGCAATGAAAATATGAAATGAAAGCCTTTGAAGTTTGATCCTTACATATTGGTCTTATTAAATAATTTTATGTAGCCACTTAATTTGAATTTTAAAATTCAAATTTCCACACTCCAGTTTAAGTTATATATATATTTTTTCATATTCTTTGTATTATCTTAAATTCATAATGAATTTTTCAGCTTTTATGTTTTAAAGCCTTTGAAGTTTTTAACTTTTAATTCAAAATTTCAAATATAAGGCTTTTAAAGCCTTTGAAATTTATTATACGTTAGATTTTAGTGTTTTACATATTTACTTTATCTTAATATAAATTATGATTGTTATACAAAATAAAATAAAAAAATTAAATTAATAAAACCGGCATGGCCCTGCCAAAAACCGGAAACAAAAGAAAAAGGAAGTGGAACAATTTTAATATTGTTTTATGATTGACAAATTGGAATAACATAGAATTTTAGAAGAAATAAACCAAAAACCGGAAACCAAAGAAAAAGGAAGCAAGAGAGGGGGGAAAAAAAAGACACAGAGTTGGGATACGCTATGTATAAATATAAGGATTTAGCTTATAATACACATTGATAGTGCAAAGAAATTTTATACTACCATTGTTGGAGTTCAGTTTGAACAATAAATACAAGGATTTAGCTTATAATACAAAATGCAAAAAACTTTTACACTATCATTGTTGGAGTTCAGACAAAACTCCAACAATCATTGTATATTAAATTTGTTGTAGCATGTGACTTAGAATTATTTTTGGAGTCACTAATTCCACTTATTAAGAATGATTACATATAGAGTTATGTGTTACATTTGTTCAGCATATATTTAATTTGTTTAGGTAACTTGGGTGGAACACTTGGAGTGCCAAAAAAGCACAGTTCATTCTCTGTACCGAATAATTGTCAACAGCGGCCAAGCTTTTGGGGCAAGGCGTTGGATGGCTACACTGCAGCAACAATGTGAGCGCCTTCTCTTCTCCATGGCAACCAACATTCCCACCAAAGATACAACTGGTAAACTAAACTTCATGTCTTATACATTAACTAATACAAAGTGATTCGAAAATTAAACTATGTAAATGAATTGAAACAGGTGTTGCCACACTTGCTGGTAGAAAAAGTATACTAACATTGGCACAAAGAATGACATGGAGTTTCTATCGTATGCTTGGAGCTTCTAGTTATAATACATGGAACAAGATTCCTAGCAAAACTGGCCAAGAGGATATTAGGGTGACGTCTAGGAAGAACTTGACAGATACTGGTGAACCGCAAGGCGTGATCCTCTGTGCTGTTTCATCCATTTGGTTGCCAGTTTCTCGCAACGTACTCTTTGATTTCCTGAAAGATGAAACTCGTCGACATGAGGTTAGCAAGTTAGCTCAATGCATTACATTCAATATATGCTTCAACGGAAAAAGAAAAAAAAAAGCAAAGTGTTGACATTTTTCAATGAATTTCGTTATCTAAGTGGGATGTCATGTCAAATGGAGGTCCAGCGCAATCCGTTGCAAATTTAGCAAAAGGTCAAGACAAAGGAAATGCAGTCTCAATCCAAGTGAGTATATACCTCTCATAGAAAGATGTTTTGTTTATCTCCCTTAATTCTCCTTTTTCATAAATGTAAGCTAAAGGAAGTAATTTAGAAGTAGCAAATGGGCGATTCGACCAATCTTATTGATTGGGCAAAACATGTCAAATTAATAAAGAAGTGATGATCCAACCCATTCAAAGTTTGCTAGGATCAAGATGAGTCAAATAACTAGTCATAGCTCAACATGACCCAACCTCCACTTCTTTTTATTTTGCTTTTTGAAGAAAAAATGATCCGTGTACTTTTCTTAAATTGTTTGCTCAAGTTATTCCTAATTTACCTAATATTGAATTTTAACCTGACAAATTATCGATTTTGACCTAATAATATTATGGGTTATTTTGAATTCATCTTATTGAGTCAAGTCAATAAACGGGTCAATATATGAACTGTTTAACTTTAGGCGGGTTACTAAAAAACGAGTTTGATTTTGCCCCGTCTTAAGAAATATGATCAGTACTGCAACTTTTTCCTAATTGGAAGTTTGATAACTATATACTCTTCTAGGCAGTGAAATTAAGAGAAAACAACATGTGGATTCTCCAAGATACTTGCACCAATGCTTATGAATCTGCAGTGATCTATGCCCCAGTTGATATTGCAGGAATGCAATCTGTTATAACAGGCTGCGACTCGAGCAATACCGCCGTGTTACCTTCAGGTTTCTCAATCCTTTCTGATGGCATAGAGTCAAGGGGTTTAGTTATAACTTCCAATCCAGAGGACAGAAGTTCAGAAGGAGGATCCTTGCTAACAATTGCTTTTCAGATTCTAACTAGCAACTCTCCAACAGCTAAACTTTCTAAGGAGTCTGTTGAATCTGTCAACAACCTTTTATCATGTACATTGCACAAGATCAAGACAAGTTTCCAATGTAACGATGCATATTAATTCTTGTAGGTAGAAATATGCTAATTTCATTATACAGATGATATAGTTCTCCTCCTCCTTTACCATTTCCATCTGATCAATAGAATGACGAAAAGGATTCACATGAAGTGATGAGTTCTTCCCCCCATAATTGTAATTCCCCACATTAAGATAAGACATTTACTTCAGATTCTCGACTCTTGTGATGTTAATCAAGATAACAACCATCAAAGGAAACTTGTTACAACACAAATGTGTATATACTATAAGAATTCTCGTCATCTCATATATAATTTTCTTTCTCTTCTTCATGCTTTATGTTTTTTGTGCAGTAGATTTACAAAATTACCTCAATGTCAATGTTTTATTTCAATGACTTAGAAGCAGCCAAACTAAATTAACTGGATTTAGGAAATGAAGGGGACTAAAAGATGGCAATAGCGCGTCTCTGATACCTCCCAAAATTTCTAAGAGCACCTACAACATTTTGTCAAATAAAATATGCTGAGAAACTAGTAAAACGTCAACCAGCCAACGAACAAACAACTTTGACACTAAATCAGCCACTGAAGCTACAAGCTGGACAACAAGGGATAGTTTTACCCATTTTGAAACATTGATGTACATGAAAATATGGAATACCTGGTTTGCACTTTCAAACTGGAAACAAAACAGGATTTTTGAGGTGCATTTTAAGGAAATCTATTTTCTTTCATCATTGGAGTTCAGGGCTTTCAAATTAATCTCAGGCATGGCAATTTTTTACCTCTAAGAAGATGGTAAGTATGTCGTTATGTACACAAGGGGCAAGCTAGCTTCAATGCCTGTTGCCCCTTAAATGATATATGCAGATTTGGTGTATTAAGCATGTTTTATTATCATAGGTTCAGAATATGACTTAGATAAATGACATTGATGCGGTTTCCTCTTTCACCTGTTACTACTAAGGTATAGAAGGGAATCTCTTCCTCACTCACAGACACAAAGATGAATAGCATCTTATGGAAAGGAATCTGATAAAAGATATAGCTGAACTTGCGCAGCTTCTTGCATGCACTAGAGAAAAACTTGACAGAATATCTTAACTACATATAGCAACCATTACGACAATATGCTGCTTAGAGCATCTTTCCACTAATAAGTTTACTGTGTGGAACAAACCTTTTATCCAATAGCTGGAAAAGTAATGTTTGATAAAAGAGTGTACTCAAGTAGAACACTCAGCATGCGATAAATACAGTTTTCTTGACATAACAAAGACAATTTTCGAATGTCTACCTCTCTTCCAACATAAATGGAACCTTATCCATGAACAATATACCCAATTACAAGGAGAAAATCTCAAGCTTTAAGAATTTTCTAAGTGTTAATCATAGATTTTACATCTTAGGCTTCATATGTTTCAATCCTGCAGTCAGGGTAAGTTCAAAGGAGAAAGCGACTTTTAGAAGACACATAAAGACAGACAATTATCACTACACCATCTGTTAAACGCATGATATGTATGTGTTAAGGAGGTCAGTCAGATAATTCAATGGTTGTGGGATTATGCAGCCCCCGTCAATTTGAAAGCAAAATTCACAATGCAAGAGAAAGGATCTAATTAGTAAAATTCTGTTATAATTATATTGGATTAGTACATGGCCATCAAGTTCTGAAAACCACAAAAGCAGTAATTTCATCAGTTAATCATGTTCACTAATCCACATGAATCACAAGAAAACTGCATCTAGTTATTGAGTTAGAACTCCATTACACTGCTGAAGAAATGAAGAACCAGAGTATTAACTCAAAGTTTTTGACTTTGCATATTAGCAAACTCTATGATTGGAAATTCGTAAAAAAGAACACTTCAGAAACATTAGATAGCTAAGGATCAACCCCATCAATTTTGCAACTGAAAACTTACTACCAAACGGCTCATTTCCGGGTCGAGTCTGATAAAGCCATACATTCGGGTTCACAAATAAAGAGATAAAATTAGCTGAGTACTACAAAAGCATCAATCAGAATTGAAACCGAATAAATTTCCCATCTAAAAATAAGTATCAAAATACATGATTATCATGAAAGCACAACAGGAACCAACATAAAAAGAAACTGAACAACACAAGATTTTTTAAGTGCCCAAGAAAGCTCTCACTCTAACTTTGCTGCAGAGAAGATTCAAGCGGAAGCCCAAGTTCCTGCCCATCTTCCTCCTTGGGTTTGGGCTGGTTCCTCGGAGGTACAGGTACAGCAAGGAAAGTCTTAGTCTTGCTAATTGGCGCAGTCTTTTCAAGCTGAACAAAATCCCCAACTTGGAATTGGTTCAAAGGGTCATGAGCTTGGTACTTCTTCTTCTTCCTAACCCTACGCTTGTACTTCGGATGAGGCGCAAGACGGGTAACCTCCACTGAAACTGTTTTGTCATTTGTGGAGCAGACGACACGGCCTTGCATTGACCTCATGGCTCGAATTGGAGGCAAGAAAGCTGGGGGAGAAGAGTTTGGGGAAGTGATAGAGGAAGAGGGTTTTGAGAGTCGGGAAAGAGAAGAGGAGCCATTAATGAAAGGGGTGGAGAGGGTAAGGGATTTGAATTGGGAGAGGGGAAGTTGAAGGAGAGGAGAAGTTAGAGACATTGGTGAGATGCACAGAGCACTGTGTTCGGATAACACAAAAAGATGAGGGAGGAATGAGGATATCCCTCTTATTGTCTCTTCCTCTCCTTTTTTTTTTTCCTTCCTTTTTTTATTCCCTATAAATAAAATAAAATAAAAAGAGCTTTAATATTGTGTCTCTCACTGTTTGACAAAGTTTAAGAAGAAAAAAAAAACTTTTGAAATGAGTCACATATATTTTATATGGTTATAAATTATTGAATAAAAGTAAATTATTTTCAAATATAGAAAGCAGTTATTTTTTTTTGCACGAATTAAAAAAGAAATAGGTTCACATAAATTGAAACGAAGGGAGTGCCGAAAACGGTTCAAATTTTTCCCACACTATCGAAATTGCTTAATGTTGCACTTTGTTTATTTTTGGTCTATCAATTTCACATGCAAGTTCAGATTAGCAGAGCTTCCATTGAGTCTTCTAGAATGTTCTGAGAGAAGAGAAGAAAGAGAGCAAGAGATAGCGAGAGTTTAGAGACCGACATAGCTTCTCTAATGAGAACTCACAATTGATTTTACTAACTATACAAGTATTTATTCATATTGATTAAGCTAACTACTTATTGACTAAGCTAAACACTAACTAAAGCTTACATTATACAATACAATAATGAATGTATTAACAATAACTATACTCAATACACCCCCTTCAAGTTGGAAGTGAGGTTCTCACAGCCTACTTGCCTAGAATAGCTGAATGTTTGACCCCTGTGAAGGCGTTAGTAAGAATATCAGCCAACTGATTGTGAGTATTCATATGACGAAGAGAGATTAGGCCTTCTTGCAGCTTGTTCCTTACATAGTGGCGGTCGACTTCAATGTGCTTAGTCCTTTCGAGAAACACTAGATTATGGGCAATATGTATGGCAGATTGGCTATCGCAAAACACTTTGATGGGACTTTATTGGGCAACAGTAAGCTCTGTAAACAACCTGATCAACCACATGAACTCCCCAACTACTTTCCTGAGGGATTTGTATTCTACTTCAGCTGAGGATAAAGAAAGAGTCTCCTGCTTCTTGGACTTCCAGCTAATAGGGTTGTCTCCTACTAAAACAATGTACACAGTAACATATCTACCAGAGTATGGGCAAGCTGCCCAGTCTGAGTCAGAATAAGCCTTGATTGAACAGTTAGGATTGTTGGAGAAGAAAACACCCAAGGTAGGATCCTTTTTGAGGTATCTAAGAAGGTGAAATGTTGCAATCAAATGGATGTCCCTTGGAGCTTGCATAAACTGACTTAAGAGTTACACACTATAGGCTATATCTAGCCTAGTATTAGTGAGAAAGTTGAGCTTTCCCACTAATTTTTTGTAGTATGTGGGATCTGGTGGAATCTGGTAAAAGATTCCCCTCTTGTGATTTCAACTTCACAGCATGATCAAGAGGTGAGGACATATTGTTGTAGTCAAAACACTAGTATTCCTTCAATAAGTCCAAAGCAAACTTTCTTTGGGAGATGAGAATACCATCTGGTTTGTATAAGACATCTAGATCCAAGAAATAGTGAAGTCTGCCCAAATCCTTTAGTCCGAACCTTTGATCCAGGAAAGTCTTCAAACTTGCAATCTCTTCTGAGTCAGTCCCAGTGATTATAACATCATCAACATATACAACCACAAAGATAATGGATGAGGAAGTTTTCTTGTAGAAAAGGGAGTGATCATTTTCAGAGTATTGGTACCCTTTTGAAGACAATGCCTCAGTTAGTTTGGCATACCATTGTCTGCTGGCTTGTTTCAGTCCATATCGTGACTTGTTCAGCCTACATAACACTTTGCTTGAACTGCATTGATCAACTACAAGACCAGGAGGAGCCTCCATATATACCTCCTCATGTAGGTCCCTATGGAGGAAGGCATTATTAACATCTAATTGGAATATGTACCAGCTCTTCTTATCAGCCACTGTAACTAGAATTCTAATAGTTGTCATTTTCACAATAGGGGAGAGGGTTTCTGTATAATCAATCCCAGCCTGCTAAGTATAACCCTTCACTACCAACCTGGCTTTGAATCTTTCAATGCTCCCATCTGCTTTATGTTTAACTTTGTATACCTACTTACAACCTATTGCTTGTTTTCCAGCAAGTAAGGGGAACAAATCCCAAGTATGATGGGCATGAAGTGCCTCAAACTCCTGTGCCATGGCTGCTTGCCATGCAGGATTGAGGGTTGCCTCTTCATATGAAAATGACTCACTATCATGGCAAACACTTAGCACCAAGTGCCGACTTTCAGAAGATAGAGCATCGGGAGTGATATGATGGTGATTAAAGAATAAGGCATTTAGTGAAGAGGTGAAGTGAGGAGTAATGAATAGTTGAGTAGTACTACTGGGCAATTGATAAACATAATCTTTTAAGTAGACAGGAGCCTGATGACTTCTATTGGATTTCCTTAAAATTGATGCTTCTGACTAAACATGTGTAGATGAAGTATGTAAATTGCTATCACTTGAAGATAAAGAATTAGTGGTATTTGGAGAGGGTGTATCATTGGTAAGTATTTTAGAGTGGTGTTCCATGTTTGGAGATGTGACACTAATAGGACTTTGTCCAGTGTTCATAGAGGAAAACGTGACTATTGTCCTCAGCATAATTAGGAAATGAGACTATCTTAAGAACAGTAGGAAAAGAAGTATTTTTAGGACTCATGGAGAATGGAAAAACATTTTCATGAAAAATTACATCTCTGGAGATATGTATTCTCTTGGTGGCTAGGCTTAGTACCTTCTTTTGTTCCAAATGGATATCTTATAAAGATGTGAGGGGTAGTTCTTGGTTCAAATTTATCTTTGTGTCTTGGGTATAGTGGGGTAGCAGAGACAGCCAAAGCTTCTCAAGTGAGAGTAATTGGATTTCTTTTGGTATAACAATTCAAAGGGACATTTGTTATTTAGGTAAGTGGTTGGCAACCTATTTATTAGATAGGTGGCTGTTAGGATGCACTCTCCCTAATACTTGGTTGGGAATTTGGACTGGAACATGAGCGCCCTGGCAGTTTCAAGAATTATTTATGTTTCTCTCTACTACACCATTTAGTTGTGATGTACAGAGACACGCTTTCTGATGTATGATCCATGTAGATTGGTAGAATGAGGAGGTTGCATGGTTGGTAAACTCCAAGCCATTATCGGACCTAATGGTTTTTATAGATGTATTGAATTAGTTTTCAATCATGGCCACAAAGGCCTTTAAAGCTTGAAAAGCATTACTTTTGCAGCTCAACACATGAGTCCAAGTGGATCTGCTAAAGTCATCCACTAGTTTGAGAAAATATTTATAGTTATCATGGGTAGTTACATGGTAAGGGCCCATATGCCTATATGTACTAGTTTAAATAATTGGGAGGTAGTGCTGGTTCTTCGAGGAAATGGGAGTCTGGTTTGTCTTTCCATATGGCATATAAGGCAAATAAATGGTTGCCTTGGTGCAAGCTTTGCAGGAATTGAGGATATTACTCTCATTTTAACAAAAGGAACATGATCAAGCCTGTTGTGCCATAGAGAATTTATATCATGTTTATCAAACACACATGAAGACTCATTCTTATTATTTGAAATGGAAATATTTAAATATTGTGGAATGTGACATGAATGAGTATGACTAACAGACTCATGACTATTTATATTGGGAGCAGCAATACAATTGCAGTAAGAAGCTTAAACAGTGGAAGGTAAAATAGTCTTTCACCCTTCAAACATCTGGAACAAAGATAGTACAGACCTTCTTTGCTACTACCAATCACCTAAGGCCTCTTCACTGAAGGGTCCTACAACAGACAGAGTGTATCACTAAAGAATACAATACATATAAGGTGTACTGAAAGGGAGTGAACATAAATCAAATTATACTTGAATGATGGAACATGAAGGACCATATATAAGACAATGTCTGAAGAAATTATCACATCTCCAAATTCAAGAACTTTTACTCTATATTCATTTGGCAAGATTATCAGTAAAGGATAGGGTAATTTAGTGATGTTAGTGAGTGCATGTTTGTTAAAGGTCATATGGTTAGATGCTCCCGAGTCTATGATCCAAATATCAACCTTTGATTCAAAACATTTGCACGAAGGTTTGTCTAAATCAATGGAAGAAGTGCAAACAACAATACCTGCAAAGTTGACACTACCACTGATGATATGGCCATTGCTGGAAGATCCTCCTGCATATCCTACTTGAAAATGTTGCAACAAGCTCATTATCTGCCCATATTGCTCTTTTGTTAGGTTGACATTCTGATTCTCATCTTGCAGGTCCTGTTCATCCCCATTCTCATGAATCATATCATTTGGGGTCCCATGTACATTTGCCACAAACTCTTTTCCTCTATTGAACTTGTAGTTATGGTTGTTTCCCTAATTATAGGACTGAGTATTGTAACGATTGAAGTTTTGGTTATTGTATGAATTGCCTTTATCCATGTAACCCATTACACTTCTCCCTTGCATATCTCGGTCTTTTGCAATAGTCACAGAATGGACGACCCTTATTATTGTTGCTGGCTGTGTAATGTGTTTTGAAGTTCCTGGCTCTAAATGGATTCTGATGTTGTGGACTTGCATTTACATGCGGTGAAGTAGAGTCTAAACCGAGTTAACTATTAAGTTTGAATTCCCTTTGTTTTTCTTCTTGTATCAGTAGAGAGAAAGCATGTGTCATAAAAGGCAGAGGCTTCATCATAAGAATACTTCCTCGCACTATTATGTAAACCTCATTCAGGCCCATCAAAAATTGGATAAGCTGTCGATCTTGTTATGACTTGTGCATAGTTTCTTTTGCCCTACATGTGTAGTTGCAACTGCACTAGGATTTGGCACTCAAGGTATTCAGTTCCTCCCACAATCTCTTCATTCGTGTATAGTACATAGTAATGTCTAAGGATCCCTACGCAGGTCGCTAATCTCTTTCTGAATCTGATACAATTTTGCCATATTCGTTTGGTCATAACGATCCTCTAATTCCCTCCATAACTCGACTGAGTCGTTCACATATTCCACACTGTCAGAGATTTCCTTAGTAGGAGAATTGAGAATCCACGAGGTTACCATGTCATCATACCTCTCATTGACAAAATTGAGGCGAATTAGGGCTAGGTCTTCTACATTCCCCATCAATAAACCTTAATTTGTTCTTAATTGACAGGGCTCGTAACACGCTTCTTCTCCAGGAACGATATCTGATTCCATTGAACGAAACTGGTACTAAAGTCACTCTAGTACTATCCGAAGGATGAATGTAGAGGGGATTACCTGTATCGATGACTAATTGGTCATTTCTACTCGTGCTAGAAGTCGTCTCTTCAGTTTGGTTGATAGCCATGTGCGAGGTTCCGATTTGATGAAATCAAGAAGTATAAAGTCTTCAATTAGGTCTAAGATCTTCAATTTGTGGAGTGATTTTCAGAATTGGGCAGCGGTGGCCAAAACCTTAGAAATTAACAAAACTAGACGAAATTTAGAACGAAATCTAGAGATGCTGAAGGAATCTGAGTTGATATCCAAGCTCTAATACCATATCAATTTCACATTCAAGCTCGGATTAGCAGAGCTTCCATGGAGTCTTCTAGAATGTTCTGAGAGAAGAGAAGAAAGAGACAAGAGATAGAGAGAGTAAAGAGACTGACATAGCTTCTGTAATGAGAACTCATAAATGATTTTACTAACTGTACAAGTACTTATACATGTTGACTAAGCTAACTACTTATTGGCTAAGCTAAACACTAACTAAAGCTATTATACAATACAATAATGAATGTATTAACAATATCAATATGGTCCATTCATATTTTCATGATTTCATTGTTAGCAAATTCTTTTGTATTTATAATTGACATGAATGAAATTCAATATAAAATGGATGGACTTTACATGTTCAAAATTTTCAGGAAAGAAAAAACAGATTTTACACTTCAACTTGTAACTGTTTAAAAATTTTCCTTGTTGGAACAGTTAGGGGTTCAAGACAAAAACATGATTTTTTCTGATTGCGGGATAAATTAAATCAAAAGTTAAATGGAGGGCAAAGTTGTTCAATTGTGAGTAGTATGTGGTAGCAAATCTGTCACTTTTCCCAAAAAATATTAGTATAGTATGTTATTAGAACGGTTAATGTTTACAATTAGTTTAGAATTTTTCTTATTCCACAGTTTTGGAGGAGAACAAATTAAAGGGGATTTTGCACTTCATTTGTTTTGGCCAGCGAGTTGGAACTAAGATTTGATTATTATTGTTATAAGTACTTATGTTTTCCAAGTCTCGTAAAAAAATTATGTTAGTTAAGTATTACTATGTGTGAGATTTAGAGAAACATCAAGTATTAAAGAACTAATTAATTTGTCCTAAGACATTAACGGTGTATTTGGGATGAAATATATAAAATTGAAAATACAGATAATTCATATAGATGGTCTTAACTAATGGGGGTATGATAATTGATTGCGAATTTAATTAACTTCTTAGTTAAATTTTCATCGGTGTTTTTCCTGTGATAATTTATATAATCGACCTCAACCATTTGAGATTGAGTCGTAACTGTTATAGTTATTTTTTCCATTTCACCTGTGTTATGCTTTAAAGAAAAAAAGATTTATTATTATACAAAGCTAATTATGCCTTAGCCCAACTGGCGAAGCTAGGAAATTCAACAAAGATATTCAAAATTTTAAAACCCTATGCCAATGGGCTATATGCAAGAGTAATCAATGTCTATTTTTTAAAACAATAACAAGTACTCGATGCAAAGATTAAAAACTTCTATGCCAATGGGACCATGACATTTGTTGGCTATAAAAACTTCTCATAAGAATAAAAAGGGTAAAATAAAAAGTTTCAGGTTACTAAATTATTTTCAAATATAGAAACGTGTCATCATTTTTTGAACGGACTAATAAGAAAAATGTCATTCAAATTGAAACAGAGTATTTTCCTTATACATTTGCCTCCCTCCAGATCCATGTGCAAAAGATATTGTATAACCCAAAAATTAGGTCTAGGTTTTTATACGACTAGATTTGTAGAAGAAGAGGATTAATCTAAGACAATATTAACAGTTTTTTTTTATTAGCACGTGGTTTCCGGACTCGAACTAGCAACCTGTAGCACTTTGTGCCATTGGCCTTTACCAGTTGCGAACCCGACTAGCTGTACCCACCGGGTCCCGCTGTTTTATAGGCGGGTGCCCGGCTAGTTCCACGGGGCCCTGGAGACGAGGCCGGTTTGTAATGCCTCCAGTGGCCCTGCGGGGACTCGAACTTGCGACCTGTAGCACTTTGTGCCACTGACCTTTACCAGTTGAGCTACCCCTCAGGGTTGACAATATTAAAATTCAATAGCGGAGTTAGTGCTTTTATGACGGAGGTTTAATGCGTGCTATTGAATATAAATATCTTAAAATAATAATGAAGCAATTAAGGCTTGAAAACGTAAAAGATAGCAATAAATAACATTTAAATAATAACGGGACAAGGTTCATCCTACAAGGATGAGATTTCCCACTTTGATAATGATGGATGGCGATAAGAGAATCTTAACAAAGAATGTCAATGATATTATTTACCAAACCTTTTTTTTCCCTCTAGAACTACATTTATTCCTATTTATAAGTGCACACGGCTCATAAAACCCTATATAGTACAACAGAAAGAAATATTCACTAGAATATTCTCTGGGAATCTAAATCCTTAAACTAGCCGTTACTGCACGCCGAGGTCGGATGCTCGTCCTCGTCTTCTATTAAGCCACCCCGACCTCGACGATAATTTGCCTTCTTCACATGACCTCGGCCTTTTGGGGTTTTGGGGTCAGGTTGATACGTCATAACGTAACACATCACAGCCTTCAAAGGCTTTATCTTCGTTGACCGAGTCAATTGCATGACATGAAGTTTTTCGCCAAACAGCTATGTAGGCTATATTTACTGATGTAACTCTTCTTTTTTTCCCTTCTAAATGAGCAAAATCAAAAGAAAAAAGAGGAAATCTTGTGAACTTGTGAATATTTTCTGTCATCTGTCATCATTTATCATCTACCAGCGCACCTCCGCCTTAAAATGCTTAGAACTTGTGAATATTTTCTGCAGCTTTCTGAATTCTGAGTATGTAATTGAGAGCAACTACTTTCCTGTTTCTGCCTCCATACCATTACGTAACGCACCTCATTAATATTTATTTGACTCATATCAGAAAAAGCCTTAATTGCACTACCTTAATAGTAACAGGTCAAACTCAATTACTTCATTGTCCAGGTGGTAAAACCACAAACTACAACATGCATGCCTTTGGACACAAGTCTACAAATTCCTGAACATTTACTGTTATTTATAGTCTATTTCTTTCATATTCCGTTAACTATTTAGTATTGTAGAACTGTTATTGAAGATGACAGGTTCAAAAGGAATTTTTCTTCTTGTTTTTATCTGCACATTCTGTTGTTTATTTTCGGTTATTATCGGAGATTCTAAAGAAGAAAAAAGTCAAGGACTTGAACTTAATTTCTATAGGAAAAGTTGTCCAAATGCAGAACAAGTTGTGAAAGATGAAGTGAGTAGGTCTATGCTACTTGATCCTACTTCAGCTGCAGGCCTCCTAAGACTGGCTTTTCATGACTGCCAAGTAGATGTACGTACAATTCTCTCTTTCCATCTTTTAGCAATTAGCAACGGTCAAGTTGTCTCCATAGGTCACGAGTTGGATGATACTTGCATCACGTAGATTGCCTACATCATATCCCTTGGAATGCGGCCCTTCCCCTGACGTTGTGTGAGCGAGGGATACTTTGTGCATCGGGGATAATCACATCTCAAGAGTTTGAAATCATGCGCGTCGAGAGTTCTGACATATTTCAGTTATATAGAAATATAAATAGCTCTCTAATACTTGCTTGATCTTCCATTCAGTTGTTTTAATATTTATTTTTTTCTTGCAGGGTTGTGATGGTTCAGTAATGCTAAGTTATTCAAATGGTTCAATAACTGAAACAGAGTCAGACATGAACTTTGGAGTACGCAAACTTGACTTAATCAATGGAATAAAGAGATCTTTGGAGAGAATTTGCCCTCAAACTGTTTCTTGCGCTGATATCATTCAGTTAGCAGCTCGTGATGGTGTACATCTGGTAAAAAATAGGGAGCACTATTTTTCTTGTTTCTTTCGTTTTATGATCTACAACTATGGATTATATCTGAAAAAATAGGGCAACTCTCTATAACTGTCATGCAATATTGACCAACAGGTACATAGAGCCAGGAATTCTAAAAGGGATTTAAAAAGACGCATAAACCTATACCTAGTATTTGACCTTTTGATGGAGGAAATTCAATTGAACCCTTTTGCGTTCACGTCAGTCATCAGGGGCGGAGCTAGAACACAGGTTACGGGTTCGGCCAAACCAGTAGCTTTAACCCAAACCTGATATTTGTCTTAAGAAATCTTTTGAATATGTACAAATTATTGATTTAGAACCTAATAACTTAATTGGATAAGAATCTCAAACTTATAAATTTTAAATTCTGGCTCCTCCCTAGATTGAATCCAAAAGGACCATCAAAATATGAGGTCAAAACAATGTAATGTAACCTGAAATGGCTCAATTGTGTTTTTGTGTTATTTTACAAGGAATGTTTTGTGTTTTCAGGCAGGAGGACCCTATATAGAGATTTTGACCGGACGAAGAGATGGTAAATTGTCAAACAAGGAGAGAGCTGACAAACAGCTTCCACCCGCAGACATTTCTGTCGATAAATTCATTACACTTTTCCAGCAGAAGAACATCTCTGTCCAAGAAGGAGTAGCCCTTATTGGTACAAACTAATTTTTCTGTTCCGTATTATATGACACTCGTTCCTTTTCAGTCCGTTTCAAAAGATAAATTGACTCATTTCTATATTTGGCATAAAAAGTACGTAGTGCATTCAAGACCATAAGTTCTAGAGTACCTTTGGCATGCGGTAGAAGTCTTAACTATTTCTTAAACTCTATGTCCAGTCAAATACATCATATTTGAGCGATTTTGATGCAGGGGCACACACGCTAGGCATCAGCCATTGCCGGAACTTTGAGAAGAGGTTGCAACCTACGGAGGATCCTACATTGTCAACCTCATTCAAACTCACTTTACTGGTGATTTGCAGCGATCCATTTTTATCTAATGTAACTTTAGCAACCAATGATGCTACTACTTTTGCATTTGATAATCGTTACTTCACTGATATCCTTAATGGAAGAGGACTACTCAAGATTGATTCCGAAATTTCAAGTGATCAAAGAACAAAACCTTATGTCCTTGGATTTGCAAGCGATAAGCAGCAGTTTTTTAACAGCTTTACATCAGGATTCTTAAAACTCTCGAGCCATAAAGTTTTACTAGGGAAAGAAGGAGAAATCCGCAAGGACTGTAGGTTTGTGAATAATTGAATTAGGTTTGTGTCGTGGCTCATCTTGTCAGCAAAATTTTAGCAATCAATAAACCTAAATTTACATATGTAGGATAAAAAATTTAAGTTTTCTTTCAATCTAACTATGATAAGAAGAAAGAATATGACATCTTTGTTTATATCGACTTTCACCTCTCCATTGAAAGATATGTTCAGTCATTTTCATCTGTCTGTATTATATCTCACAGTGGTTTCAGTTTACGCAGCAATTCAAGCTACAGAATTAGCAGTTAATTTAAGTCTGCAAATATTAGCTGCTGATGGTTACATGCCTTCTGACTCTGACCAACCTCATGGTAGTTAATAAAATAAGGAATCTGACAGAATGAGCAAAGTTTTAAATGTAGCAAGACCCTGCTTTTTTCGTGGTTTGGTCAATTGAACTGTCCGTGGATGTTAAGTCGATTAACAGAAGCACATTACTGTTAGGACAGAAAAAATCAGGTGTCATGCGGAAGCTAGCAAAGTAAACCTTGAACGACGATAAATCTAACAATCAAAGAGAAATATACCAAAAAAAAAACAAACATATAACTGTTGAGTTTTCTTTTTAATATGGAAAGATATAAAAAAGAGTGTCAATGGAAAATAGAGGGAAAATGAAATTTTTGAGTAAAATTTTAAGTTTCCCTCTCCTTTTAACGAGACTTTGTCCCTCATTGGTAGAGGATAAGAATTTTGGTGGGTTTATATACAAATGCACTTCATGTAGCTCTAGGATGAAGGCAAGCCTCGCGCCGTCGTCGACGTCGCTTGCTCGGCTACGACTACGGCTTCGGCTTCGGCTTCAGTCAATGGATTGATTGATTAATTTTTTGGACCAAATTTATTTGTTAATAGTAAATATTAACGTAATATTATCCGTGTTAGTAACGGATGTTTTTCAATCCGTGTATTGTGTTGCAACAGCAGCCGCCTAGTGCACCTCCCACCATGGCCAAATGCTTCTCCCACCAAGCAAGTGCATGCTCCACCATGGAGGGTGACGAGTCTCTCAACTACTGCTATAAATATGAGCAGCAGCAGTTGGAGATGACACACCGAAAATTAAGAGCTATTGGTATTCTCTTCACAGAAAACTCAATGTTGGCTATATTTTGCATTCCTTCCTCTCAGAATTTTCATTCGACTTATGAGTTCTCTTCCCTTATTCTGCATTGTTTTTAACTACAAACAAAGCATCTGTAAGTGTGATTTGCTGCCGAACTTTGTGTTCGCTGAAACACTGGGGTTTGAAGTACCGCTACACCAGTGTATAATTCGTTCTATCCTGGGAGGAAATAATCCATAACCTTAGGTACTAGGAGGGGATTAAATTCCTTAAGGAAACACTGTGAATTCAGTGGGCTCGAATTAATTTCTGTCTCATTTATATT
This sequence comes from Nicotiana glauca, assembly GCA_026770625.1. Taxonomy (NCBI): domain Eukaryota; kingdom Viridiplantae; phylum Streptophyta; class Magnoliopsida; order Solanales; family Solanaceae; genus Nicotiana; species Nicotiana glauca. Next base: position 59,842 of record MU750154.1, on the reverse strand, counting down.
TACGTTTATATGCTAACGTTCTATTTTTCAGAATTATTATTTACAAATAAAGGATAATAATACAAGGAACCAACAATAACGTGGTTCGGTCAACTGACCTACATCCATGGGCGGAGATGAGCAATCCACTATATAAAAAGAGAGCACAAAATATCGAGAGAACAACCTCACAAAGAGGCAAACACAAGTGACACACTAACACTTGTCCCGTAAAATTTTCACCCTAAACAAGACTCTCAAGCCCCCTATGACTACATTGTGGATGCTACTGAATGAGAGAACAGATCTTCAATTTATAGAACTCCAACCCTTTTCCTACGAGAAAAAGGACTAGCCAAATATGTGAGATTTGTAATTTCCTTCTACAAGAAGGAAAATCCAATTAAGGTAATTATATTGCCCTTTTCCTTCATCAAATAGGGAAACCAAATACGGTAAGAAAATTATGGTAAACACCTAACAATTCTCCCCTTTGGCCTGAATTTTCTAACAAAATAAACTTGATCCACCTTTTTCACATAACCTTCAACAGCTCGCATCTCCAAAATAATTTCTCAATCAATCAAAAATAATATCTCAAAAAATATCTTTGAAATAAGGGTGGGTCGGGTCCTAACGGATGGGGTTAACAGATTTTGATTGGGTCCAATTATTAATTATTTAAGAAAGACCAAATAGTGGTTCCGTTAAACTAAGGGCATGAATGAGCAACTATTGGATGGATTGAACTTTAGGGAGATCTGCAGGATAATAACGCATTAGTTCCTTCTCCACAATGTTCTCCACGACGGTCTCGTGAAGGCACTCCTGAGGGGTCTCATACAGATGGACAATCTCAATTCGAAAATGTGGAGGCTATGGATGAAGCTTTACAAAAACTTATCGCCACACAGGTCAATAAAGCCCTTCAAGCTTTTGTCAGTCAACTACCTGTTGCTCCACCCACATCTACTCCAAATAACAATACTCTAGAGAGCCCTCGCTCTGGGCTAATTAATTCAGGTAGCAGAGGAACCTCCAGCGAGACACATGAGGGAGAACCAGGTAATTTAGTTAATTATAATTTACAAAATCTAGTACTAAAATTGTAGAAACAGTTCAAGGAGCAAAGTGACCGCATAGAGCAAATACCCGGGGTTCCGCCCGTGATCAAAGGGGTAGATATGGATAAGTATTATCAACAGTCTTGGAAGCCATCCAAAAAAGTTCAAAATGCCCGATATACCAAAGTACGATGGGATAACAGACCCACGAGACCACGTTACTGCATTTACAACAGGCGTAAAGGGCAACGACCTGACTAAGCAGGAGATTGAATCAGTCTTAGTCAAAAGATTCGGTGAAACACTCACTAAAGGAGCGTTAACATGGTATTCTCTTTTACCTGAAATTCTATAAATTCTTTTGCTGAGCTTGCAGATTCTTTTATCAAAGCACACTCGGGAGCTCAAAAAGTTGAAAAAAGAATGGAAGATATCTTCAAGATCAAACAAGGAGACTCAGAATTGCTTAGAGAATTCGTGGACAGATTTCAATGTGAAAGAATGACATTGCCACGTGTACCTGACAATTGGGCAGCCATAGACTTCACAAGCAATTTGAATGAGAAAAGTTCAGAAGCTACAAGGCGACTCAAAGAAAGCCTCCGAGAATTTCCAGCAATAACATGGAATGACGTCTATAATAGATACAGTACAAAGATGAGGATTGAAGAAGATATTATTTTACGACATAAAAAAAAGAAAATGTAAGCTCAAGACGTGAAGAAAATAAAAAAAGATCCGGTAAAAGCAGGTATGATTCATACATGGGACCTGCGGGGAGAGACTCACGATCAAAGCAGGACAATCAGAGTTACAATCACAGATCAAGGAATAAAGAATCTGGCTCATCTTCAAGATTTGGGAATGATCGAAACACACACGAGTCACGAGATGATGATAGGGGTCTGAAGGCAAGGTTTAGTGGTTATAATTTCAACTTAAGCACTTCTGAACCCGTAGCTGTTTTAAGAAGAATATGGGATAAGGTACGGTGGCCAAAGGAGACCCGATCAAATCCAAACAGATGAAAACCTGATCATTTGTGCGAATTTCATAATGATCACGAGCATAAAACAACAGATTGCAGGTTTTTGCAAGGTAAAGTTGATCATATGCTAAAATAGGGGTATCTCATTGAGTTATTCAGTGAGAAAGGTAAACAAGCATACATGAAGAATAGGCAGGAGCCTCCAAAACCACCTTCACCCAAAAGAACTGTATAAGTTATCAATGGGGGTGAAAATATCAATGGCGTATAATATACTGCAGCAAATAAGATTTCCAAAGCAACAATTACTCGCGAGAAGTGGGATGCGACATGTATTGGAGGAAGAAAATATTACATTCAATGATGCAGATGCCGAGGGTCTACTAACTCCACATAACGACGCACTGATAATATCTTTACTTGTACATGACACTAACGTGAAACGAGTTTTGATTGATCCAGGTAGTTCTGTGAACATTATTTTGATACGAGTATTACGCAAGATGCAAGCAGAAGATAAATTGGTTCCAAAAGCGTATACTTTGTCAGGATTTGACAATTCCAGTGTTGTAATGAAAGAGGAGGTAATACTTACCACATTCGCAGAAGGCATTATCAAAGATACCAAATTTCAGGTAGTAGATATGGAAATGGCTTACAACATGATTCTTGGGAGGCCATGGATCCATGACATGGACGCTGTTCCATCAACCCTGCATCAAGTCATTAAATTTCCATCGCCATGGGGAATATGTCAAATCAGGGGCGATCAACAAACATCCAGGAACATCAATTTCGTGGCAGATTCAAGTGTTAAGGGTGAAGGAGAATAGCAATTATAGAATTCAGTTGAGAATAACATGGCGTCAACCTCAACTGACCAGGGTCAGACATATGTGGATTTAAGACCTGATACCATTCAAGAACCAGAAGAAAACGAAAACATCAAAACCACTATATAAGAGATAGAGGCTGTGGTTTTATTTATACATTAGCCAGAGAGAAAAGTGTATATAGGAGCCAATCTTAGCCCGGAGGTGAAACGTAAGTTGACTGAATTTTTAAAAGCTAACGTAGATTGTTTTGCTTGGTCCCATTCTGACATGACAGGGATACCACCGGAGGTTATGACTCATAAATTAAATGAAGATCCATCATATCCTCCAATCAAGCAAAAGAAAAGAAAGCAGGGAACTTTCAAGAATCAGGTGATTCAAGAAGAAGTCCAAAAATTGCTATAAATTAGTTCTATTCGTGAGGTAAAGTATCCTAACTGGTTAGCTAACATTGTTGTAGTTCCAAAGAAGAACTGTAAGTGGCGAGTTTCCGTAGATTAAACAGACCTTAATAAAGCTTTCCCGAAAGATTCTTTTCCACTACCGCACATAGATCAATTGATTGATGCAACTGCAGGTCATGAACTTTTAAGTTTTTTAGATGCATATTCAGGATATAATCAGATTAAAATGGATCCAGGAGATGAAGAAAAAACCTCCTTCATAACAGATAGGGGGACTAACTATTACAATGTAATGCCCTCTGGTCTAAATAATGCAGGTGCAACATATCATAGGTTAGTGACCCAAATATTTCAAGAACTTTTAGGTAAGACTATGGAGGTATACATAGATGATATGCTCGTTAAAACTCAACATTCAGGAGATCATATATCACATCTGTCTGAAGCATTTAAAATTTTGCGGAAATATAATATGAAGTTAAATCCTGAAAAATGTGCATTTGGTGTGGCATCAGGTAAATTTTTAGGTTTTCTTGTTTCTAACCGTGGTATTGAAGTGAATCCTGCACAGATTAAGGCCATTGAAGAAATCCCTGATATACTTTCAAACAAGAAAGAAGTTCAAAGATTAACAGGGAGAATTGCAGCCTTAGGAAGATTCATTTCTAAATCATCAGAGAAATGTATTAAATTCTTGTTAGCCCTTAAGAAGCCGGACCAATTTGAATGGAATCAAGAGTGTCAACAAGCACTCAGGAATTTGAAAACATACTTATCAAATCCACCTTTCCTAGCAAAACCAAAGGTTGGGGAGAGACTTCTCATTTACCTTGCTGTTTCAGAAGTTGCGGTAAGCGCTGTTTTGGTTCGAGAAGAACAAGGTAAACAATCCCCTATCTATTATGTTAGTAAGTCTTTTTTAGATGCAGAGACGTGGTATCCTCAGTTAGAAAAACTTGCACTTGCATTAATCATGGCATATAGGAAGTTAAGACCTTACTTTCAATGTCATCCTATTGCTGTAGTGACTGTATATCCATTACGTAATATATTGCATAAGCATGAATTATCAGGCAGGTTGGCCAAATGGGCCATAGAGTTATGTGAATATAAAATCACGTACCAACCTAGAGCAGCAATAAAATCACAAGTATTAGCCAATTTCGTGGCTGATTTTAGCCAGGGGATGCAATTAGAAGCAGAAAAAAACTGCAAGTTTTAAATGGTGCTAACCCAGGAACTTAGACTTTATTCACTAATGGCTCATCTAACGTAAAAGGCGCAGGTCTAGCGGTTGTCTTGGTACCACCTACGGGTGAAACTGTTAGACAAGCAATTAAATGCCATTCTATAACTAACAATGAAGCGGAGTATGAAGCTGTGATCGCAGGTCTAGAATTGGCACGAGAACTTGGCATAAATCAAATTATAATCACGAGTGATTCACAACTCGTGGTTAATCAAATGCTGGGGACTTATACAGCTAGGGAAGCAAGGGTGCAGCAGTATTTTAAAAAGGTATGGGAGTTGATAAAGCAATTTCAAACCTGGAAAATCATACAAGTACCAAGGGATAAAAATGTTGAAGCAGATGCCCTAGCTAATCTTGCATCTGCAGCTGATGTGGCAAGTGATGCAAACGCCTCAGTTATACATTTATTTCACTCAGTTCTCAATCCTGATAAGAATGAGGTAAACGTTAATAATTTAACCTGGGATTGGAGGAACAAGATTATTGCTTTTTTGCAGTATGGTACCGTCCCTGATGATAAGAAAAAAGCCCATGCACTGCGAAAAAGGGCTGCTCGGTACTGTTTAAAGCAAGGTAATTTATATCGAAAAATGTTTGGTGGTCCCTTAGCAAGATGCCTCGGACCTTCGAAAATGGAGTATGTAATGAGAGAGAAACATGAGGGGCACTGTGGTAATCACACAGGAGGAAGGTCACTGGTAAGAACCTTGATTAGAGCAGGATACTATTGGCCTAAAATGGAAAAAGAAGCAGAAAGTTTCGTGGATAAATGTGATAAATACCAAAGGTACGGTAGCAATATGCACAGACCCGCAGAATTATAACATCCAGTCATTACACCGTGGCCATTTATGAAATGGGGAATGGATATATGTGATGACCCGACCCGTCGTCTCATGTGTCACTGCTTCGTTTCCCTCATTTTATGCTTCTTCGTGTTTCGTTATCGGTATGTGGTGTGTTAGAGTTGATTTGGACTGGTTTTGATAAGAAATGAGACACTTAGTCTCTTTAAGGAATGCTTAAGTTGGAAAAGTCAACCGTAAGTTGACTTATGAGTTAGAAGGCTCGAATGTGATTTTCGGTGATTCGGTTAGCTTCAGGAAGTGATTTGTGACTTAGGAGTGTGATCGGATTTGATTTTGGAGGTCCGGTGTAGAATTAGACTTGAATTGGCGAAGTTAGTATTTTGGCAAATTCTGGTTGATGGGTGAATTTTGATCCGAGGTTCAGAATGGAATTCCAAGAGTAGTTGTAGCTTCGTTGGCTGATTTTGGATATGTGTGCAAATTTTCAGGTCATTCGGACATCGTTTGGTCGGGTGTTTGATCGATTGCGTGTTTCAGAAGTTTTTAAAGAACTTAGGCTTGAATCTGATCAGAATTGGTGATTTTAGTGTTGGTTGATGTGTTGGGATGATTGGAACAAGTTTGGGTAATGTTTTAAGACATGTTGGTGCTTTTGGTTGAGGTCCCGAGGGCCTCGGGGTGAGTTCGGGTGGTTAAACAGAGAGTTCTTGAAGTTTGTTGCAGGTTCATATTGCTGGTATCAGGTATTTTCTCTTCTGCGGATATGGGCCGCAGAAGCGGTTCTACAGAAGCGAGTTATAGGTCATAAAAGCGGTTCGTGGTCTGGTAGGGTGGTTCCGCAGAAGCAGAATGAGGTTCGCGTCAGCGGGTCCGCAGAAGGGGACGGTTAACCGCAGAAGCGATTTGGGTCTTAAGAGGGAGTTCCACAGAAGCGAAATTTGAGCCGCAAAAGCGGAACTGGAATTTTAAATGAAAATACGCAATAGCGGGAAATTGTCCGCAGAAGCGATCCCGCCTAAGCGGAAGGGGGATCGCAGAAGCGAAAGTCGACTGGTGGCAGAAGGGTTTTATTGGACATTTCATCTGCGAGTTCAACCATTTTTTCTCTCCATTGTTGAGTGACCTTGAGAGCATTGGGCGAGGATTTTGTCTTGACTGGAAATCGATTGGAAGTAAGTCCCTTGGCCTAATTATTCAAGTTTATGGTAGAAATAACATGTAAACTGATGGAAATTCATCAAAAATGGGGTAAGTTAGGGCTTGAGAAATTATAAGTTAAAAATGGAATGTGGAGGGTCAAATGGTCTCCGATTTTGGTAAATTTGACATGTATATACTCGTGGCGAGATGAGGAATCCGGTAATGTAAGTTTTGTAATTTTTCGAGAAGTGGGCCCGGGGCTCGGGTTTTGCTAGTTTCGAGATTTTTGCTATATTTTGATTGTTTTCGATTGGGTATTATTACCTTGGCATAGTGTGATGTATTCGCTCTGATTTTGGTTAGATTCGACGCACGAAAAGGCCGAATTGAGGGGCAAAGGCATCGCGAGCTTGAGATTTCGTCGGTTCGAGGTGAGTAATACTTGTAAATGATATCCTGAGAGTTTGAAACCCTAGATTTGCACATCATAATATTGTATTGAAGTGACTTGCACGCCGAATATGAGCGTGGGGTAGAGCACCATTGGGGATTGTGACTTGGTCTGTCCCGGTTGTTGATTTTTACGTCGTATTTGACTGAAACTACTTGTTATCATCATAATTTGGGTTGATTGCCATGTTTGGGCTTCGTGCCAACTATGTGAATCCTTCAGGGATTGATATCACTGTTTTCGCATTACTTTGCATATTATTTGATCTCGATCCAGGTTTTTAATACTGTTTTGCAAATTCAGCCAGTTTTCATGATTTGAAAACTTAAATGATATCTTACTGAAGTTTTGAGCTGAGAACTGCTATTTTATTGCTGCCCAAGGGGCTTATCTGCATTTCTGGACTGAGCATGGATTGAGCTGCGCGCCGCAGCAGTGTTATATGTGCATTTCTGGACGGAAGATGGATCGGTCTACACGCCGCAACAGTGTGACATTGATATTGCGCTTGGGCTGTAAGAGCCCCTCCGGAGTCTGAACCCCCACAGTGAGCGCGGGTACCCAAATGGATCGGGCTGCGCGCCACATCGGTCATATGCATTGCATTGCATTCATGCATTGGTTCCTGTTTGTACTACGTGTCATGACATCCAGCACTCTCATTTCATTGGCATCCATGCTACTTCTTGTACTGTTTACCAGATACCCTGGTATTAATTATTAGTGGAGTGCTGTGCCCGAGGGGTTGACTTATGTGCTGACTTGCACTGTCTGATTACGCATTCATTTGCTTAACTGTTGAAAAAGATGTTTTCAAAAGAGGTTTTAACTGAGCCAGATATTTTCTAAAGGATTTCACGATTTTACTAATTTCTCAAAGGATTGCACTGGTCTTTATAGCATGATGGAGTGCCTTACGTGATTTCTGCTGCTCAGTTGTTATTTACTTTTATTACTCATTGAGTTGGAGTACTCACTTTACTCCCTGCAGTTGCAGGTATTCGTTACCCGGTAGCGGGTTAGAGCTGATTGAGGGTTTTGTTATCATAGTTGAGCAAGGTGACCGTCGGCGTTCGTGGCATCGGACTTCATCCTTTGATTCCAGATTTTATTTTGTATATTATTATTGGCCCAGTAGTTGTGTTCAGTCTTCTTTAGATACACGTGACTTGTGACACCCCAGTCTGGCTGTGTTGGGTTGTAGATATCAATTATTATTGTCATTAAATTGTATTTATCTATTCATTTATGTTTCATAATTTTGAAAGAGGCATCGTTGTTCTGTTAGCTAGCCTTGTCTTCATGAGAGGCGCCATCACAATCGAGTTTGGAAATTGGGTCGTGACAATATAATAGGACCATTACCTCAAGCGAAAGGACATGTAAAGTTTCTGCTCGTACTTACTGATTATTTCACTAAATGGGTGGAGGCAGGAGAATTTAAACAGATGCGAGAAAAAGAAGTCAAAGATTTTGTTTGGCGGAATATCATATATCGATTTGGTGTACCAAAGAAAATCGTATGTAACAATGGCCCTCAATTTATCGGCGCTCAAATCACAGAGTTTTTTGAGAGTTGGAAAATTAAAAGGATTACATCTACACTGTATTATCCGGTGGGTAATGGGCAAGCAGAATCAACAAACAAGGTTATTATCAATAATTTAAAGAAGCGATTAGAGGAGTCAAAGGGTAACTGGCGTGAAGTGTTACCCAGAGTTTTATGGTCATATCGCACAACGGCAAAAACGAGCACAGGAGAAACACCCTTTTTATTGGTTTACGGAGCTGAGGCTTTGATTCCAGTTGAGATAGGAGAACAAAGCATACGATTCACGCAAGCGACACAAAATCTAATGACGAAGAGATGCAGGGCAATTTGGATCTACTAGAAGGCAGGAGAGAAGCTGCATTAATAAGAATGGCAACACAAAAACAAGTGATAGAACGATATTACAACAAGAAAGAACACCTCAGATTCTTCAAAATTGGGGACTTCGTGCTTAAAAAGGTTTTTCAATCCACAAAGGCAGCCAACACGGGTAAATTGAGTCCAACTTAGGAAGGACCCTATAGAGTTCGTGATATTGCAGGCAAAGGAGCATATGAATTGGAGACAATGGATGGCAAAGTATTACCTTCATATTGGAATGATGTTCATTTGAAGAGATATTACTTCTAAGGAATACCCACGGTCAGGTATCACCATTTTGCGTTTAATTTTTTGAATTGTTAAAATTTTACCAACGATTTTGGATGATAGGCAAAAAGCTAGACCGTACTAAATGATGAGTCATGACCTGTAAGGCACACGGAATAACCTAAAATTCCTGGCCTAGGGTTACAATTATTCTGATAGAAATTTAAATGGGTTAAGCAGTCTTCATCTATAATCGTACCTCCGAGTCTCGTATGTGTTTCCTTTTCAGGAAAAGGACCAAATGAGAGAAACTATCAAGTGCTCGAGGCTTCATACTTCAATACTCAAACACTTGGGAGACTACATAATATACACAAGTATATATGAAGAAGGCAGAGAAGATTGAAGAAAAATCAAGCCTGAAAAAGTCAAGTGTAGAGTAATAAAAGTCACATGAAGTCATGAACAAGGCTAAAGAAAACCTTACTGTAGTTAGGGTAAAAGCTATGTACTAAAGCAGGTTATAAAGAAAAACCTTGCATTTATTGTTCTAAAACGGGTTATAAAGAAAAACCTCGTGTTTATTATTATTATTTTTTAAATCTGTTACAAGGAAAAATAGTTACGAGAAAGTTATAGATGTAATTCAAATATATGTAAGATGTTATTCAAAACTTGTCCAGGTTTAAAATAAAAACTTGTCAATGTTATTTCAAAGAAACATGTGTGTTCCTATTTCTTTTATCGTATGTTAACACCATTATGGAGTTGAGACGTCTTCTTCATTAAGTGTCGAAATATAAAAGGGATATATTTTATAAAAACTAATGTTTAAAACTATTTAGTCATGAGATTAACAGAAGCATTTTTAAAGAGAAAAAATGCAAGTTATTCTATAAGTACTTGAAAATAAAAGCAAGAATAAAATAAACAGAAGTCTAACATCAAAAATTTCTTAAAATACTTAAGATTAAGTACAAACTTGATCACAAAACTGTAAAATTGTTTATACAGATTGCCCCATAAATGACTTGGGGACTTGAGTTCCAAAAACCAACCCTTAAATGGAACTAAGGGTATTACTACAATTTTCTAAGAATAAACCCTTAGATGGAGACAAGGGTTTCTAACACAAATTTCCAAAGAGGTACCTGCAACAAAAACAAGAAATTCAAGATAAATTTTTCATAAGAAGATGTAGGAACTGAAGAAGGTGCATCAACAGCAATGGGCTCAACTTGGACAGGAGCATCAGCGGTTATAAGTTGATGTTGATTCATAGCAATAGTCTCAACTTTAGTAAGGGCTTCAACAGAGGTGGTTTCATCTTGGCTTGCAGCACTGGGTTCGATTGGGCTTGAAGAAGATGTGATACTCGTATGAGCCTCAACCATGGGAGCTTCAATCACGGGAGAAAGGAATTCCTGCGGTTGCTGAGCTTGTTATATGGTATCATTGACCTTATCTAATTCAGCTTCCAGGTCAAAACTTTCTTGCCCAACTTCAAGCAGGGTATTACAACGGGAATTTAGAAAAGACCAACTCACCTCAACATCAAATTTTTCTTCAAGGATCTCATAATCCTTTTCCCAAACAACAACCTCACTCTTAAGCTCTTCATTTTCGGCCCAGGCAGAATTGCAAGAAGCTTTAAGGGAAGCATGAGAGCTCTCTAAATCACGTACCTTGTTAATAGAAGCTCGAAGATCCTCTTGTGCTTGAGTTAAGTTTTGCACAAGTTCCCTAGTGTAAACTTATTTTTGATCCAATATAGCCTTTAATGCCCTATTCTCCTTGCTAGCCTTAGATAGTTGTTATGAAAAAGAGGATTCAAGGCGTTCTTTTTTCTTCTCAGCTTGGCTCAAGGAAGCCTTGATAACCGCTAGCTCCGAAGTTAACGCTCGTACTTGCTGTTCTAACGTACTTCTACTCTCTTGTAAATCCTCCATCTCAATTTGAGCACTATCAAACTGTTCCTTCCAGTTGTTTGCCTCCAACTGAGAATCAAGAGCAACTTTCTCTGCATCATGAGTAGCCTTCTCCAAGTCACGTTCTACCTTCTCCAAGAGGGAGATTCTGTTTATCAGCTCAGTGTCAATAAGATTGGCCTAATAAAAAAAACGGGAAGTAAGAATCCTAGAGTCAGAAATCTTTACAAAGTGGAGAAGAGAAGAAAAGAAAATACCTTCAAAGTGGCATGCACTATGTCATTCATAAGGGTCAGGCTACTATGGCTTTCAAGCTTTGCTTTCTCGATTGGGCCAATCAAAGGCTCGAGCCAAATATCAGCTTGGCCGGACTTTCTCAAGAGGTTGTTGTTGGCAGGAATTTCAATGGTTACGCTCCTCATATTAGTACTTCTACTTGAAGAACCCACCTCCGTATGGTGAACGATAGGTGGGGGAATTTTCAAAGGAGGAGCGGTGGAAGGAGTAAAAACAGTGGAGGAAGGAACAGAAGAAACGGTTGATGCAGGTAAAGAAGCAACCACAGGAACAAGAGATGAAAAAGAAGATAAGGGAAGTTCATCTAGAACAGGTCCTAAATTTCCACTACCAAAACCACTATCAAAAAGTTGGTCAACAGACTCACGAGTGTTGTGAAGAGAGATGTCATCATCAGGAATGATAACTGGAGCGGCAACAGGCTCTGTAAGAGACAAATGAGGAGAGACTTCAGCCTTGTTATTGGAGATGATACGTCTCCTGGCTCGTGGTCTCGTCACTAGGGAGCCTTCTTCTTCTTCAGAGTCTTCTTCTTCAGCATCTTTTCTTTTGGAAGAAGAACCAAAGACTATTTCTTGGGCCGAAGAGGTACGAGTACCCAAAAAGTCACGAGAAGCCATGATTGCTTCAACAGTGACCCCTCGAATAGCAAATCCTGATAAAAAAGAAGGATAAAAGTTAGAACAATAAAAGAAAATATTTACATACATACAAGAAAAAAAATAAAAAGCTCTTACCATGAGTTTTCACTTTCCATTGGGGCGGTCATCAACAATCTTTTTACCTAACCATGGAAGTTAGGTACGGTTTCCACAACACCTATGGTTGCTGAAAAAAGAAAAGAAGCGACATTAGAAAAGTTAATAAGCTTGAAAGAAAAAGGCTCGAGAAAGAAGTAATACTTACGTGCAAAGTTCCACTTCATAGGAAAAGGAACGTTATCTTCACCCACTAAACCAACAGTGGGGCAGCAACAAACCGAGCATACCAGCCACGGTCTTTGTCATCCTCAGGGCTTACTAAAACCTTCTTGCTCCTGGCTGCTAGGGTAAAAACGTCATTGTGGAAAAGCCTAGGGGAGTAGAGGTGAATTAAGTAGGGGAAATTAAAGCCAACATCTGCCATGTTAGCAAGGTGTCTTAAGCAAGCAACAACCTCCAAACAATTAGACCAATTTGACCCAGACAAACATTGAAAAAGCGGCAAAAACCTAGAATGACCGGGTCAATGGCTGGTTTAAACCCTAGAGTGAAAGGGTATGTGTAAACAAAAAAAAATCCAATCATGTAGGAAGTGATCCTCTGATTTGGATTAGGAATGATAATTGAAAAATCACTACTCCAGTGATAGTCCTTACGAACTATAGGAGCTAAGATTTCTGTAATCTAAGTAGGGAAAATATCGGCACGATCTAAAGTGTTTACTTGGTTCCTTAAATATTCCTTATCATGATGAAAAGATAGTTCAGTAGGAACTATCTCTTCCACTAGAGGCTCATACAAGGGTTCGGTGGGTTCTTTATTCCTAGAAGAAGCCCTTTGAGAAAGAGAACCTCTGGAAGAGGGACCAGAACTAGGATAAGGTGTGGATGTGCTACCACTACGAGCAGACCCCAAGCTACGGAGTTGTCACGACCCAAACCCCGATTCGGTCGTGATGGTGCCTCTCGTGAAGACAAGGCCAGCCAACCAACTCAAAGTGCCTTTTATCAATAGTTAAACATAAATAAACAGTTTTAAAGATAATTTAATAACATTATTTCGCGGAAAATATAAACCAAACTCAGCCCAAATTGGAGTGTCACAAGTCATGAGCATCTAAGGAATCTAAACACTACTATAAGACCAGTAATATACATATTAGAATTTAGAATCAAAGGAAAATATACGGTGCTGTGAACGCTGGCGGTCACCTTGCTCAGCTACGATGGCAAAATCTACAATCAGCTCATAACCCGCTAACGGGTAAACAATTACCTGCATCTGCACACGAGGTGCGGGGAGTAAAGTGAGTACTCCAACTCAGTAAGTAATAAAAGTAAATAAAAACTGAGCGGTAAGAAATCACGTAAAACATATCGTCATGCTATATAGAAGTAGTGAAAAACCCTTTGAGAAATCAGTGAAGCTATGAAATTCTTAAAGAAACATTTTAGCTCAGTTTAAAGACTCTTTTGAAAAATAATCCTTTCGATAGTTGCGAAAATAATTAATAATCAGAAATTTACCCCTCGGGCTCAATATCAACCTCCTGGTACAGTATCAGCCCCACGGGCTCACTCCCAACTCACAAGGTACAACATCAGCCTCTCGGGCTCACTCCCAACTCACAAAGTACAACATCAGCCTCTTGGGCACAGCACTCTATTAACAAATAACACCAGGGTATCTGGTAAACAGTGCAAGAAGTAGCATGGATGCCAATGATATGAGTGCTGAATGTCATGACAACATTACAAAATAAGAACAAATGCATGAGTGCAATGCAATGCATATGACGGTACACTCTAGTACCCGCTGCAGCGTGCAGCCCGCTTCATTTATTTATCGTCGACGGCGCTTACTGGGGGTGTGTACAGACTCCGTAGGGGCTCCTACAGCCCAAGCGCAATAACAAGTCATCTCGTGGCATCACATCTAGGCTCTCAGCCTCATATTAATATCAGTATAACCATCCAGGAACTCGGCCTCAATATCAATGAAACTCCGCTGCGCGCGTGCAGCCCGAGCCACCCATAATCAATATAATACTGCTGCGGCGCGCAGCCCGATCCATGCTCAGTCCAGAAAATCATCATAAGCCTCTTGGGCATTTATAAAACAGTAGTTCTCAGCCCGAAATATCGTTTAAAATATCATTTGAGTTTTCAAAACTTAGAAGTATGGCTGAGTTTGCAAAACAGTATTTAAAACCTTGGAATGAAACCAAATGATATGCTAAAACAGTAATATCAATCCCCGAAGGATTCACATAGTTGGCACGAAGCCCAAACATGGCAGTCAGCCCATAGTATGATGATAAAAGTAGTTTTAGTCAATTACACGGTAAAATCAACAACCGGGACGGATCAAGTCACAATCCCCAACGGTGCTCTACCCCACGCTCATATCCGGCGTGCAAGTCACCTCAATACAGCACTATGATGTGCAAATCTGGGGTTTCAAACACTCAGGATATCATTTACAAGTATTACTCACCTCGAACCGGCGAAGTCTCTAGCCCGCGATGCCTCACCCGCACGAATCGACCTCTGAATTCTCCAAATCTAGCCACAATCAGTGCATAATCATTAAAATATGCTAATGGAGCGAAGCCCACTCGAAAATATCCAATTTAACATCAAAATCCCGAAATTGCTCAAACTCGGCCCCCGGGCCCATGCTTCGGAATTCGACGAAACTCACAAAATCCGACAATCCATTCAACCACGAGTCCAACCATATAAATTTTACCAAAATCCGACAACAATTCGGCCTCCAAATCATAAATTCTTATTTTCAAATCCCTAAACTCAAACCTTCGGATTTCACCCCAAAATGAGTAATCTAGTTAGGATATTTGATGATAATCCCATATTATTGTCTAACAATTACCACAAGTGACTTATCTATAGTTTTCACATGAATTCTTCCTCAACAATCACCCAAAAATGAGATTGAA
>MU750154.1:21370-44867 GCA_026770625.1 Nicotiana glauca | reverse complement strand
AATGCTCAGAAAATCACCCCAAAATGAACCCCAAAGCATATATATTGAAATGGGGTCGGGTTATAAAAAGTGGAAAGTTAACTCTCCGAAGTCGGGTCTGCTGTAGCAGAACGGACCGCAGAATGAACATGCGGTCCGCAGAATGTACCGCAGAATCGACACCAAAAACTGGGCTACACTGGCCCAATCTGCGACAGAAATGCGACCGCAGAGTGCTAAATGCGACAGGTTTTGCGGTCGCAGATTTGACACAGGTTCACATTTTCCAGCCTTTGGTAATTTGATCATAACTTTGTGTAGGAAGTAACAAATAGATTGAGTAAATGCTCATAATGGACCCATAATTCAAGGAGAATAGTTACTTAGATTTAGCCCTATAGATAGGAAAAATTTTATTTTGTGTCTCATACAACTAAGATTTGGACCCAGAAGTGTAAGATTTGGGGTCCACAAATTTATGAGAGAAAAAGGAGTCTCACACAACTAGTGTCAGTTGTGTGAGACAAACAATAAAACTTCCCTATAAATAGACATACTTTTACCACCATCAAGGTAATCTAATTTTATTTTCTACCATTCTATACATTGTAATTTATAGCATTTTGCCCCCAAGTTAGCCATAGTCTGGTCCTTCAAGCTCTGTTCGGCTCATTATCCTATCAAGGATCATTCAATAAGAATTCCTTCTTCTCTGCTTTATTTTTATTACATTATCTGTCATTGAATTTATTTCTCACTTCTCTATCACGTTGCATTAACGAAAATTTATATCTTTCGAATTGAATCGGTTGCTTGTGGCCCGTCATATAAAATTATTGTTTTGACCTTAAAAACTATTTTTTGGGTTAAATAATTTGGTTCTGCTGCCGGGGTCTCAAACAAATTTGCTATTCATACAAAAATAGTAATAATTTTTGTTAATATTCACTTGTTTTCAGTTTAAACCTTCATCATGGCAGAAATTTTTGAATCAACACAGTTGAGGACAACCAAGTTGGAGATGGCTTTACCATGCAAAATAAAAAGGAAAGAATAGCTATGATAATGATAAATAGGCAAAAAGCAGAGAAAAATAGAGAATGTACATTGGTATATGGCTATCACAATTATTAGTACCATAATATACCGAAATTATTAGTACCAGAACTTGTTATAACGGATCTGTATGAAACAGTTTCAGAACATGAGGTTCAGATACACCAAGTAATTTTAATTTGCAAAGATTAGTTCTAACCTTACAAAAATAGAGCAAGGAACAGATCGAGCGAATAGAACACCTCCGGGAATTCCTATCTATCCTACAAGAATGATATGCATAACCGTTACAACATCGGGATTTAAACAGAAGAAGACACAATAAGTCGAATAGAAATTAATTAGATGTCCAAAAACAAGTTCGAAAACAAAAACGAGGTGATTCTGGATCCGGTTGAAGGAGTCAGAAGAATAACGTCAGACCTTCCCGGAGCTGAGGAGTAAAATTTACATTCGATATAATACAAAGCTCCGAATAGAGGAAGACACGTTCATTCAATTGAAAGTCTAAAATAGGTCCGGAGATTAGACATATGTGATTTTTGGGTGATCCGAATCAAAACACAAAAATCTAAAAAAAAGTTCGAGCAAAGAGATACGAGATTTTTTTCATGGACTGAAAAAGATCCATATCTAATCGAACAGGTAAGGAATTACCTTGCTAAATTGAAAATTCCACATGAGAAGAATGAAGATTAGGAAGAACATGGGTCAAACACCCATGAATTTGCTTACAAAGATACCACACCTAACAACTAAAAAAGAGGATATAGCTGCGAGATGGAATAGACAACGAGGAAGGAAGGTTCATTAATAACTTCGGACAATTATACAAATATTTTCGAAAGCAATCATTGAACCGAAGGCATCACAAGTCACGAGGTCAAATGCTGAAGAACTAGAAATTATCATTGACTTCCCAAATATGTAGATTTACGTTGGCCGAGACTCGACACCGAATTTAAAGGTAAGTTGATTAAACTTTTACATGCTAACAAATGAGAGCTTAAGAGTTGGAAAGTGGTCCGTAGTCCCTAAATGAAAGCTTAAGAGTTGGAAAGTGCTCTGTAGTCGGGACAGTGTGAAGATAACCTTGGAATGGAAATCTGATGGTTCCGTTAGCTCCATTAGGTGATTTAGGGGTTGGGAGTGTGTTCGGAATGTATTTTAGAGGTCCGTAACTAATATAGGTTTGAAATGCCGAAGTTTGAATTTTTGAAGTTTCCGTCCCGATAGTGAGTTTTTGATCCGAGGGTCGGAATGGAATTCTGGAAGTTGCAGTAGCTCCGTCATGTCATTTGGGACGCGTGTGAAAAATTTCAGGTCATTCAGACGTGTTTTGGTTGGGTTTTTTATCGAAAGTGTATTTTGATGAAATTGGAGGTTCTTAGGCTCAAATCCTTAATTTAATTGAGTTTCCGACATTGTTTTAGGTGGTTTAAGGGTTGGAACAAGTTTGAATGAGGTATTAGGTGTTGTTGGTGATTTTGGTTGAGGTACCGGGGACCTCGGGATGATTTCAGATGGTTGACGGGAGGATTTTGGAAGTTGGGAGATATCAGATTTTACTGCTTCTGGTATTTCCGCATCTGCGGTGTGGGAACCGCAGATGCGGTGTGGAGGACTGAAGAAGCAGGTTTAGTCAAGATCTTTAGTTTTCAAAAATGCGGTGGGTGTTCCACAGAAGCGGGTCCGCATCTGCGAGGTCTTAACCACATAAGCGGATTTTGGGGCCTTCTTATGAAACCGCAGAAGCGGTTGTTTTCCGCAAAAGCGAAAACCGCAGGAGCGGAAATGGTCCACAGAAGCGGAACCTGGCCACTTAAAGGAAAGCTACAGAAGCAGCACTTGTTCCGTTGAAGCGGGATCGCAGATGCGGTCCCTTGTCCGCAGAAGCGGAAATCACTGTTCAGAAATAGAGATTTCGAGAGTTAGTTTTCAAAAGTTAGAAAAATCAAATTGAGCTCGGGATAGGGCAATTTTTGAGAGGGTTTTGAAGAGGAGATTATTGGGTAACGTTTCTTTAATACCTTCTAGTTATATTTCATCAATATGTAGTTAAATCCATCGTTTAAATTCGAATTGAGGATCAAAATTTGGAAAAATTGGAAGAAACTTCTTAGGCCGAAATTTTGGGTTTTGAGGGGTGTTTGACCTTCGATTTGGGAGATTTTTACATGCTTAGACTCGTGAGAGTATGAGGGTTCTGAAAAAGTAAAAATTATGCAATTCTGAGTTGTTAGCTTGAAGGGCATTTTGGTTATTTTACCTAATTTCACGCCTTAGCTTTAAATTAAATAATAGAATCAGTTGCTTGAGATGTTATTTACAATATGTAATTGAATTGAATAGATTTGGACCATTTGGAGTCGGATACTCGTGGCAAAGGCGTGGTTTCTAGTTGATTTTTGAGTCGGTGGGAGGTAAGTGGCTTGTCTAACCTTGTGTGGGGGACCTTTCCCCTTAGGATACAATATTTGGTAATTGAATGCCTTGTACGTGAGGTGACGTGCGCGTGCTTGAGCTTATTATTGAAAGTTTGGTTTTATTTGAAAGTATTTAAATTGAGTTTCTTTTCTTATGTTTTACTCTAATTGCGACCTTAGCATGTGATAGTTTAGAGGAGCGTGCTTAGTTGACTTACCTTTCTAATTGCTTAAATTTGCTTTGTTTGTATTACGTGAAGTATGATAGGCTAGCATTTTACTGTTACTTGTTATTAGTTGAGCATTTATTTCGATATTCTTGAGTTGTTATTGTGTGCTTTAAATTTGGGACTACGGTACGACATCCCGGGAGATCCCCTGCCCGTGTTATGTTCTGGACTGAGGGTGCAGGATACCAAGAGATCCTCGACTTACTATTGAGGATACCAAGATATCCTCGGGATACCAAGAGATCCCCGACTTGCTATTAAGGATACCAAGAGATCCTCGGGATATCAAGAGATCCTCGGCTTGTTATTGAGGATACCAAGAGATCCTCGGGATACCAAGAGATCCCCGACTAGCTATTGAGGATACCGAGAGATCCTCGGGATACCAATAGATCCCCGACTTGCTATTGAGGATACCAAGATATCCTCCGGATACCAAAACATCCCTGACTTGCTATTGAGGATACCAAGAGATCCTCGGGATACCAAGAGATCCCCGACTCGCTATTGAGGATACCAAGAGATCCCTCGCGTATATGATAAGGATACCAAGAGATCCTCGGGATACCAAGAGATCCCCAGTTTTTATTTCCTGTTGTGAGCAGTATTCCTTATATTGATTGTATCTGCTTTCTATTAGAGTTTCCCTTATTTATCCTGCTTAGATTCTCGTTGTAGACTTTATCTATAATGTTTCTCCTTATCCTATCATTTATTATGTTTTATCTCAGTAGGGCCCTGACCTTTCCTCGTTACTACCCAACCGAGGTTAGGCTTGGTACTTACAGAGTACCGCTATGGTGTACTCATGCCCTTTTCTGTGCATGTTTTCATGTGCAGATCCAAGTAGCTCTTCTTAGGCGTATCATCCTCGCAGCGAAGGGATCTAGCAAAGACTTCGAGGTACATTTGCCTCATCCGCAGACCAGGAGTCTTTTTTTCTTATTCTAGCTTTAGTAGTTAGCTTTTCCTTTCGTACTGTTTGTTTTCGACATTCTGGAGTTAGGGAAATGTATTTACCTTCCGCTAACTTGTGTTCCCGTGAGTTTTCGGGTTTTGGGGTGATGTTGTAGACTTCCGCATTATTGAGTAATATATGCCGAGCGACATCTTTTATATAGTTTTCCTTTTATTTATCATTTTTAAATAATTTATTTTGCAAGTTATGTTGTTGTTCCGCAAATGTTAGGCTTACCTATTTATAGGAACTAGGTGCCATCACTACATGTTCATGGAGGGAGAACTGGGGTCGTGGTAAGTTGGTATCAAAGCTCTAGGTTCATAGGAGCCACGGAACACAAGCTGGTTTATTAGACTCTCGCTGATCAGCACAGAGACATCTGTACTTATCTACGAGAGGCTATGTAATTGCTAGGAAATTTCACTTCATTTGATTCCCTGTCGTGCGAGATTTTTGACATCACAATCCTAAACTTCTGCCTTCTATTCTCTCACAGATGGTGAGGACACGTGCTACTCGAGATGATCAGGCACACGTGCCCTCTACTGCAGCCATCAGAGGCCGGGGCCGGGGTAGAGGTCGAGGACGCGCACGTGGTGCAGCCAGAGCACCTGCGCGAGCTGCCGCCGAGGCACCACTAGCAGATCAAGCCAGAGCCCAGTCACCTGGCACGCCCACTGTGGCTACTACTACTCTAGCACTTCAGGAGACTCTGGCGTGGTTCCTGAGCATGTTTGGTACGTTGATTCAGGCGAAATTGATTTAGGTTGTACCGACTACTTTGCAGAATGTGGGAGGGACCCAGACTCCCGCCGCCCCCACTCTAGAGCAGCGAGTCTTCATTGGTCAGGTTCCAGGTGTCATGGCAACACAACCTGTGGTCCCAGTTCAGCGGGTGGTGAGGACCTCTCGCCGAGTAGGGGACAGGTGGGTTCATGAGAGAGAGGACAGACGAGGTCAGGAGGGAGAGTATAGAAGAGTGAGTAGAACTCGTAGACCGGGGAGATATACTGGTCCTTATTTTGAAGGTAGGATGTGATGACCCAACCCGTCGTCTCATGTATTTCCGTCCCGTTTTCCCTGTTATATGATTCTTCATGTTTCAAAATATGTACTTGGTGAATTTGAGATGATTCGGATCGAGTTTGGTAGGAAATGTGACAATTAGTCTCTTTAAGGAAGAATTAGTTTGAAAAAGTCAACTGGATGTTGACTTGTGAGTTAGAGGGCTCGGAATTGAATTCCAATGATTTGGTTAGTTTCGGAGGATGATTTAAGGCTTAGGAGCGCAATCGGACGTAATTTTGGAGGTCCGGTGAAGAAGTTAGCCTATTTTGGCGAAGTTAGTATTTTGGCGATTTTCGGTTTATAGGTGAAATTTTTATCCGGGAATCGGAATGGAGTTCCGAGAGTTTCAATAGCTTCGTTAGGTGATTTTGGACTTGTGTGCAAAATTTCAGGTCATTCGGACATCGTTTGGTCGGGATTTTTATTGAATGCGTGTTTTAGAAGTTTTAAAAGAACTTAGGCTTGAATTCGATGTAATTTGATGATTTTGGCGTTAGTTGAGGTGTTTTGACAATTGGAGCAAGTTTGAATAATATTTTAATACATATTGGTGCATTTAGTTGAGGTCCCAGGTGCCTCGGGTGTATTTCGAAAGGTTAACGGATCGATTTAGGCACAAAAAAATAAAGCTGCTGCATTTTTTTACAGCACTGTGAACAATAGTTATGAATAGTGTCCATGAACAGTACCCATGAACAGTGCCCCGTAACAGTATCCGTGAATAGTGCCATGAACAGTACCCCGTAACAGTATCCGTGAACAGTACCCGTAACAGTATCCGTGAACAGTACCCGTAACAGTACCCCGTGAACAGTACACACGGGTGAACAGTAACACGGGGTGAACAGTAATTCCGGAAAAAATTCTAGGCAGAATGTTTACATTTCATTCGCGAAAACACCCCATTTCTCCACCATTTTTAGTCATTTTGAGAGCTTTTGGACGGGGATTGAAGGGAGTTTCAACTAAGATCGATTGGAAGTAAGTTTTATGAGTTAAATACATGACTTTTTTTGAAGAATCATCCTAGAAATCCATGAAAACATAGCCAATTATAAGAAATTAGGGCTTGAGATTGAAATTCTAAATTTGGGATTTGAGGGGTCAAATGGACTCCGATTCTTGTGAATTTGGTATGTATAGACTCGTGGCGAGATAAGGAACATTTGAATGTAAAAATTTTGGGATTTCAAGACGTGGGCCCGGGGCTCGGGTTTTGCAAATTTTGCGATTTTTGATATTTTTCGAGTCTTTTCGATTGGGTTATATTCCCTTAGCCTATTATGATGTATTCGTTGTGGTTTTGGCCAGATTCGACGCACGAGGAGGTCGATACTAAAGGAAAGGGCATCGCGGAGTAGTATTTGGCCAGCTAGAGGTGAGTAATAGATCTAAATGTTGTTATGAGGGTTTGAAACCCCGGACTTTCACATCGTAACGCTATATTGAGGCGTGACATGCACTCCATGATGAGTGCGGGGTCGTTTACTATTGGGGATCGTGACTTCGTCCATCCCACAAGATATTTATACTATACTGGTTATTGATACACATACTTTATTGATATTTACTGGGATGGATGCCATGTTTGGGACCTTGTGCCGACTTGTAGAATCCTTCGGGGATTGATATTGCTGCTTTAGCATGACTTGCATATCATTTGGTTTCAATCCAAGGTTTTAAATATTGTTTTGCAAACTCAGCCATATTTCTAAGTTTTGAAAACTCAAATGATATTTTAAATGTTATTTCGGGCTGAGAACTACTGTTTTATAAATGCTCATGGGAATTATGATGTTTTCTGGACTGATTATGGATGGCTCGGGCTGCGCGCCACAGTAGTGACTTAAAACAGTGGTAACAACAGCACTGTGTGATGTGACTTGAAACATTATGGGTGGCTCGGGCTGCGCGCCGCATCAGGAACTTGAAACAATGGTAACAATGGTACTATATGATGTAAATGGGTTAGGTAACAATGACTGACCAAGATTTGATTGATGCCAAGAGATGGCTTGATATTGCACTTGGGCTGTAGGAGCCACTCCGGAGTCTGTACATACCCCGAGGGAGCGCCGTCGACGTTAAATGATTATGGGTGGCTCGGGCCGCGCGCCGTAGTGGGTACTAGAATGTACCATCATATGCATTGCATTGCATTCATGCATTTGTATTTTTAATTGTTGCTCAGCTGTTCAGTTCCATACATTACTGTATATTTGGATTATAGCTTACTTTGTGTATTTACTGTGTTTTCTTATCTTCGGACTGTATTTATTTTTATTACTCACTGGGTAGAAGTACTCACTTTACTCCCCACTTCTTGTGTGCAGATCCAGGGCATTCACAGGCTGAGTAAGTTTTGACCAGCACTTTAGAGACATTCTCCGGGAGTATTTGAGGTAGCTGCATGGCATTCGCAGCCGAAGATTCTCCTTTCTATCTCTATCTTTACATTCTGTATTTCCAGCTTTTAGACAGACTTGTATTAGGATTATAGCCCTGTATTTAGAGGCTCATGGTCATGACACCGGGTCCTAGTGGGGCTGTATTATCTATTCTATTAATTTCCGCACTTTATCAGTAATTCTAGTCTTTGATATACTGTGCTAATTATCTGAGATCTGTTTAATTATCGGGAATTGTGGTAACAAGGTCGGGCTTGCCTAGTAGTGTGTTGGGCGCTATCACGACCGGGTTGGGGTCGTGACAAGTTGGTATCAGAGCCTAGGTTACTTGGTCTCGCGAGTCATGAGCCGGTTTAGTAGAGTCTCACGGATCGGTACGGAGACGTCTGTACTTATCCTCGGGAGGCTGCAGAACCTTTAGGAAAATTTCATATTCTTGGAATTCTTATCGTGCGACTTTGTTGATCCGAGAACTAAATTCTGTTACTCTATTCTCTCGCAGATGGCGAGAACACGCGCTACCGGATGTGGCGGATGACCACCATTACCACCTACTGAGGCCACCAGAGGTCGTGGACGCAGTCGTGGTTGAGGTCGTGGTCGAGGCAGAGCCGCAAGGGCAGCACCTGTTGACCCACCAGTTGCCTCGGCTCAAGATCAGGCTCCAGCTGTAGAGACTCCAGCAGCACCTGCTTAGGCACTAGCTGTGCCTATTGTGATTTCGGGTCTTCAGGAGGCCCTAGAACAGATTTTATCAGTTTGCACTGGCCTGGCTCAGGCAGTTTCAGCCACCACTGCAACAGTTACTTCACATGCCGGGGGAGGCAATCAGACCCCCGCTGCTCGCACACCTGAGCCGGTAGTGCAAGGATTGCAGACACCAGAGGCACCACTAGTTCAGCAGGTTGCTCCAGTTTAGCCGGTTGCACCGGTTCAGGATGTTATGGTCCCAGTTATGCCAAACGATAAGCAGCGTCGTCTTGATAGGTTCAACAGACTTTCACCTCCTACTTTCAGTGGTGCTCAGGGCGAGGATGCCCAGGGTTTTCTCGACAAGTGTCGATGTATGCTGCGGACAGCAGAGATCTTGGAGACTAGCGGTGTATCATTTACTACTTTCTAGTTCTCAAGAGCAGCCTTCACCTGGTGGGAGGCATACGAGTGGCGTAGGCCGGTAGGTGCAGCGCCTTTGGCATGGCAGGAGTTCTCCACTCTCTTTCTGGAGAAGTGGGTGCCACAGTCTCAGAGGGAGGAGCAGCGTAGGCAGTTTGAGTATCTTCGTCAGGGAGATATGACCGTGTCTCAGTATGAGATGAGATTTTCAGAGTTGGCTCGTTATGCTCCATGGATGGTCCCGACTGATCGGGAAAGGATTAGGAGGTTTGTGGACGGACTTGTCTATCCTATCCGTATCTTGATGGCTCGAGAGAGGATTTTGAGCCATACTTTTGAGGATACAGTTGATATTGCCCGAGATATTGAGATGGATCATCGTCAGGAGAGAGACGAGCGGGAGGCCAAGAGTCCTCGTGGATCAGGTAGTTATAGTGGTGCTCCGTCTAGGGGCCAGTTTCAGTAGAGCAGAGGTCGTTCTTATAGGCCTTACCAGTCGGCTCGCCCCGAGTATCGTGGGGCGTCTTCAGGTCGTGGTCATCAGGGGTTCCAGCAGGGTCAGTCTTCTCTGAGTGCCCTCCCAGCACAAAGTTCATCATATGCTCCTTCAACTCAGGGATTTTCGGCGCCGAGTGCATCAGCTAGTCATTCTGGTGCGAAGGGTTCCCATCAGTCCCCTTCTACAACACCGGGTAGTTGCTACGAGTGCGGCGAGTTTGGCCATATAAAGAGGTATTGTCCTCGGCTTCGTTGTATTCAGTCTTAGCAGAGGGATCAGCCCTCGTCTTCTGGTCTAGTTTCTTCTTCATCTGCCCCACCAACTAGGGGAGAAGGCCAGGCAGCCAGGGGTCGCCCTAGAGGTGGAGGCTGATCAGGCGGTGGCCAGGCCCGATTTTATGCTCTTCCCGGCAGGACTGATGCCGTTGTTATCACAGGTATTATCTCAGTCTGCCACAGGTATGCCTCTGTATTATTTGATCCCTGTTCTACCTATTCATATGTGTCTTCATATTTTTCCCGTTATTTGAGTATGCCCCGGGAGTCTCTTGCTTTACCTGTTTATGTGTCTACCCCGGTGGGCGATACTGTTATTGTGGACCTCGTGTATCGGTCGTGTACTATGTTTATTGGGGGTTTGGAAACCCGAGGTGATCTATTGCTGTTGAGCATGGTAGATTTTGATATTATTTTGGGCATGGATTGGCTATCTCCATGTCATGCTATTCTGGACTATCATGCTAAGACAGTTACTTTGGCTATTCCGGGTGTTCCGAGGATCGAGTGGCATGGTATGACTGATTATGTCCCTAGCAGAGTAATTTCATTCTTGAAAGCCCAACGTATGGTTGGGAAGGGTTGTCTATCATATTTGGCCTTCATGCGTGATGTTAGAGCTGAGACTCCTAGTATTGATTTTGTCCCAGTTGTGAGGGATTTTCCTGATGTATTTCCTGCAGACCTACCGGACATGCCACCGGACAGGGATATTGATTTTGGTATTGACCTGGTGCTGGGCACCAAGCCCATTTCTATTCCTCCGTATCGTATGGCACCAGCGGAGCTAAAAGAATTGAAAGATCAGCTTCAGGAACTCCTAGAAAAGGGGTTTATTCGGCCTAGTGTGTCCCCGTGGGGTGCACCTATTTTATTTGTGAAGAAGAAAGATGGCACAATGACAATGTGCATTGATTATAGGCAATTGAACAAAGTAACAGTGAAGAACAAGTATACTTTGCCTCGTATTGATGACTTATTTGATCAGCTTCAGGGAGCGAGGGTGTTTTCTAAGATTGACCTCCGTTCGGGTTATCACTAGTTGAAGATCAGGGATTCAGATATTCCTAAGACTGCCTTCAGGACTAGATATGGCCACTATGAGTTTCTAGTAATGTCTTTTGGGCTGACCAATGCCCCAGCAGCGTTCATGCATTTAATGAACAGTGTATTTCGGCCGTATCTGGATTCTTTTGTTATTGTATTCATTGATGATATCCTGGTGTACTCGCGTAGCCAGGAGGAGCACGCCCAACATTTGCGTGTAGTGTTGCAGAGATTGAGGGAGGAGAAACTTTATGCAAAATTCTCCAAGTGTGAGTTTTGGCTAAGTTCTGTGGCATTCTTGGGACACATAGTGTCCAACGAGGGTATTCAGGTTGATCCAAGGAAGATAGAAGCAGTGCAGAGTTGGTCTAGACCATCCTCAGCCACAGAGATCCAGAGTTTTCTTAGGCTAGCAGGATATTATCGCCGGTTCATTCAGGGATTTTCATCCATTGCATCGCCCTTGACCAAGTTGACTCAGAAAGGTGCTCCATTTGTATGGTCGGACGAGTGCGAGGAGAGCTTTCAGAAGCTTAAGACAACTTTGACCACAGCTCCAGTATTAGTATTGCCATCAGCTTCAGGTTCATACACCGTTTATTGTGATGCTTCGAGAATCGGGATTGGCTGTGTATTGATGTAGGAGGGTAGAGTGATTGCTTATGCTTCTCGCCAGTTGAAGCCCCATGAGAAGAACTACCCTGTTCTTGATTTAGAGTTGGCTGCTATAGTTCATGCCTTGAAGATTTGGAGGCACTATTTGTATGGCGTATCTTGTAAGGTATTCACTGATCATCGCAGTCTTCAGCATTTGTTTAAACAAAAGGATCTTAATTTGAGGCAGCGGAGATGGCTTGAGTTGCTTAAAGACTATGATATTACTATTCTATATCATCCAGGAAAGTCCAATGTGGTAGCCGATGCTTTGAGCCGAAAGGCAGTCAGTATGGAGAGTTTGGCGTATATTCCAGTTGGGGAGAGACCTCTTGCAGTTGATGTTCAGGCTTTGGCCAATCGATTGGTGCGGTTAGATATTTCAGAGCCTAGCCGAGTGTTGGCGAGCGTGGTTTCTCGGTCTTCATTATATGATAGCATCAGAGAGCACCAGTATGATGATCCACATTTACTTGATCTTAGAGATCGGGTCCAGCATGGTGATGCCAGAGATGTGATTGTTGGTGATGATGGTGTATTGAGGATGAAGGGCCGGATTTGTGTGCCCAATGTGGATGGGCTTAGAGATCTAATTCTTGAGGAGGCCCACAGCTCGTGGTATTCCATCCATCCGGGGTGCCGCGAAGATGTATCAGGACTTGAGACAGCATTACTGGTGGAGGAGAATGAAGAAAGACATTGTTGAATTTGTGGCCCGGTGTCTCAACTGTCAGCAGGTGAAATATGAGCATCAGAGACCGGGCGGTTTGCTTCAGCAGATGGTTATTCCTGAGTAGAAATGGGAGAGAGTTACTATGGATTTTGTGAGTGGTCTTCCTCGGACTTTAAAGAAGTTTGATTCGATTTGGGTCATTATGGATCGGCTGATCAAGTTCGCGCATTTCATTCTAGTGTGTACTACATATTCTTCGGAGCGGCTAGTAGGGATCTTTATCCGTGAAATTGTCCGATTGCATGGTGTTCCAATTTCTATTATTTCGGATAGAGGTACTCAGTTCACTTCTCAGTTTTGGAGGACCTTTCAGCACAGTTGGGTACTCAGGTGGAGCTGAGTTCAGCATTTCATCCTCAGACGGACGGACAGTCAGAGCGTACTATTCAGATACTGGAGGATATGTTGCGTGCCTGTGTGATTGATTTCGGAGGTTCTTGGGATGAGTTTATGCCACTTGCAGAGTTTGCCTACAACAACAGCTATCAATCCAGTATACAGACGGCACCGTATGAGGCCTTGTATGGGAGGCAGTGTAGATCTCCAGTTGGTTGGTTCGAGCCCGGCGAGGCTAGGTTGTTGGGGACAGATTTGGTCCAGGATGCCTTAGAGAAAGTGAAGGTGATTCAGGAGAGACGTCGCACAGCTCAATCGCGTCAGAAGAGTTATGCGGACCGGAAGGTTCGATATGTATCGTACATGGTAGATGAGAAGGTTTTGCTGAAGGTTTCGCCCATAAAAGGTGTTATGAGATTTGGAAAGAAAGGAAAGCTAAGCCCACAATATAAGAAGGTTGGAGAGGTGGCCTATATGCTTGCTTTGCCACCTAGTTTGTCGGGTGTTCATCCGGTATTCCATGTTTCTATGCTCCGAAAGTATGTTGGGGACCCGTCTCATATTTTGGATTTCAGTACAGTGCAGTTAGATGAAGATTTGACTTATGATGTGGAGCCGGTGGCTATTTTGGGTCGACAGTTTTGAAAATTGAGATCAAAAGATATAGCGTCAGTGAAAGTACAGTGGAGAGATCGGCCCGTGGAGGAGGCTACTTGGGAGACCGAGCAGGAGATGCGGAGCAGATACCCGCACCTATTTGAGACTCCAGGTATGTTTCTTGACCCGCTCGAGGATGAGCATTTGTTTTAGTTGGGGAGGATGTGACGACCCGACCCGTCGTCTTATGTATTTCCATCCCGTTTTCCCCGTTATATGCTTCTTCATGTTTCAAAATATGTACTTGGTGAATTTGAGATGATTCGGATCGAGTTTGGTAGGAAATGGGACAATTATCTCTTTAAGGAAGAATTAGTTTGAAAAAGTCAACCGGATGTTGACTTGTGAGTTAGAGGGCTCGGAATTGAATTCTGATGATTCGGTTAGTTTCGGGGGATGATTTAATGCTTAGGAGCACAATCGGACGTAATTTTGGAGGTCCAGTGAAGAAGTTAGCCTATTTTGGCGAAGTTAGTATTTTGGCGATTCCCTGTTCATAGGTGAAATTTTGATCCGGGAATTGGAATGGAGTTCCGAGAGTTTCAGTAGCTTCGTTATGTGATTTTGGACTTGTGTGCAAAATTTCAGGTCATTCGGACATCGTTTGGTTGGGATTTTTATTGAATGCGTGTTTTAGAAGTTTTTAAAAGAACTTAGGCTTGAATTCGATGTAATTTGATGATTTTGGCGTTAGTTGAGGTGTTTTGACAATTGGAGCAAGTTTGGATAATATTTTAAGACATGTTGGTGCTTTTAGTTGAGGTCCCAGGGGCTTCGGGTGTATTTCGGAAGGTTAACGGATCAATTTAGGCACGAAAAAAATAAAGTTGCTGCATTTTTTTACAGCACTGTGAACAGTAGTTATGAACAGTACCCATGAACAATACCCATAAACAATGCACCGTAACAGTATCCGTGAATAGTACCGTAAACAGTACCCCGTAACAGTATCCGTGAACAGTACCCGTAACAGTACCACGTGAATAGTACACACGGGTGAACAGTAACACGGGGTGAACAGTAATTCCGGAAAAAATTCTGGGTAGAATGTTTACATTTCATTCGCGAAAACACCCCATTTCTCCACCATTTTTAGTCATTTTGAGAGCTTTTGGACGGGGATTGAAGGGAGTTTGAACTAAGATTGATTGGAGGTAAGTTTTATGAGTTAAATACATGATTTTTATTGAAGAATCATCCTAGAAATCCATGAAAACATAGCCAAATTATAAGAAATTAGGACTTGAGATTAAAATTCTAAATTTGGGATTTGAGGGGTCAAATGGACTCCGATTCTTGTGAATTTGGTATGTATAGACTCGTGGCGAGATAAGGAACATTTTGACGTAAAAATTTCTGGATTTCAAGACGCGAGCCCGGGGCTCGGGTTTTGCAAATTTCGTGATTTTTGATATTTTTCGAGTCTTTTCGATTGGGTTATATTCCCTTAGCCTATTGTGATGTATTCGTTGTGGTTTTGGCCAGATTCGACGTGCGACGAGATCGATACGAAAGGAAAGGGCATCGCAGAGTAGTATTTAGCGGCTAGAGGTGAGTAATAGATGTAAATGCTATTCTGAGGGTTTGAAACCCCGGACTTTCACATCGTAATGCTATATTGAGGTGTGACACGCACTCCATGACGAGTGCGGGGTCGTTTACTATTGGGGATCGTGACTTGGTCCATCCCGCATGATATTTATACAATACTGGTGATTGATACACATACTTTATTGATATTCACTGGGATGGATGCCATGTTTGGTACCTTGTGCCGACTTGTAGAATCCTTCGGGGATGCTTTAGCATGACTTGCATATCATTTGGTTTCAATCCAAGGTTTTAAATATTGTTTTGCAAACTCAGCATATTTCTAAGTTTTGAAAACTCAAATGATATTTTAAATGTTATTTCGGGCTGAGAACTACTGTTTTATAAATTTCCATGGGGCTTATGATATTTTGTGGACTGATTATGGGTGGCTCGGGGTGCGCGCCGCAGTAGTGACATAAAACAATGGTAACAACGGCACTGTGTGATGTGACTTGAAACATTATGGGTGGCTCGGGCTGCGCGCCGCAGCAGGAACTTGAAACAATGGTAACAATGGTACTATATGATATAAATGGGTCAGGTAACAATGACTGACCAGGATTTGATTGATGCCACGAGATGGCTTGATATTGCGCTTGGCCTATTGGAGCCCCTCCGGAGTCTGTACATACCCCCAGTGAGCGCTGTCGACGTTAAATGATTATGGGTGGCTCGGGCTGCACGCTGCAGTGGGTACTAGAATGTACTATCATATGCATTGCATTGCATTCATGCATTTGTATTTTTAATTGTTGCTCGGCTGTTCAGTTCTATACATTGCTGTATATTTGGATTATAGCTTACTTTGTGTATTTACTATGTTTTCTTATCTTTGGACTGTATTTATTTTTATTACTCACTGGGTAGAAGTACTCACTTTACTCCCCGCACCTTGTGTGCAGATCCATGGCATTCACAGGCTGAGTAAGTTTTGACCAGCACTTCAGAGACATTCTCCGGGAGTATTTGAGGTAGCTGTATGACATTCGCAGCCGAAGATTCTCGCTTCTATCTCTATCTTTACATTCTGTATTTCCAGCTTTTAGACAAACTTGTATTAGGATTATAGCTCTGTATTTAGAGGCTCATGGTCGTGACACCGGGTCCTAGTGGGGCTATATTATGTATTCTATTAATTTTCGCACTTTATCAGTAATTCTAGTCTTTGATATACTGTGCTAATTATCTGAGATCTATTTAATTATCGGGAATAGTGGTAACAAGGTCGGGCTTGCCTAGTAGTGTGTTGGGCACCATCACAATCGGGTTGGGGTCAAGACAGGTGCGTTATGGTAGAGGTTTTGTGGGTCAGCCAGCTCAGTTTGCATCTCAGAGTTCCAACAGAGTTTCAGGTGTTCAGGGGTCTAGGAGTACCCATATCGCGCAAATCCCACATCCACGTCCTCCTAGAGCTTATTTTGAGTGTGGTGACACAACCATGTAGTGAAGGATTGCCCTAGACTTTGGAGGAGTGCACCTCCACAGACTCATCCACCACATCGCGCCGTGCAGAGTTCTCAGGCTATGGTTACAGCCCCAGTTTCTACCCCACCTACCCATACTGAGGTTGGTTCCTCCGATTCTTTCATCACAGGTATTGTCATGGTTTGTTACAGAGGTGTACCGATTCTATTCGATCTAGGCTCCACTTGTTTTTATGTGTCTTCTTATTTTGCTCCGCATTTGGGTGTACCTCGGGATTTCCTTGAGTTTCCCTGTTTATGTTTCTACTTCTGTGGGGGATTCTCTTGTTGTGGACCGCGTTTATCGGTCATGTTTGGTTACTATTCGTGGTTTTAAGACCAGAGCAGATTTATTGTTAGTCAGTAAGGTTGATTTTGTTATTTTGGGCATGGACTGGTTGTCGCCCCATTATGCTATTCTTGATTGTCATGCCAAGACTGTGACGTTGGCTATGCCAGGTATTTCGCGTATTGAGTGGAATGGTACTTTAGATCACACTCCCAGTAGAGCTATCTCTTTTTTTAAAGCTCAGCGTATGGTTAAGAAGGGGTGTGTCGCGTATTTAGCTTATGTGAGAGAAGCTAGTGCTGATACATCTTCTATTGATTCAGTTCCAGTGGTACAGGATTATCCCGATGTGTTTCCAACTGATATTCCGGGCATGCCGCACGATAGAGACATTGATTTTGGCATTGATCTATTGCCGGGCACTCAGCCAATTTCCATTCCTCTGTATTGTATGGCTCCTCCTAAGTTGAAGGAGTTGAAGGATCAGTTGCAGGAATTGCTTGGTAAGGGCTTTATTCGACCCAGTGTTTCACCGTGGGGTGCTCCTGTCTTGTTTATGAAAAAGAAGGATAGTTCTATGCGTATGTGTATTGATTATCGCCAGTTGACCAAGGTTACAGTGAAGAACCGTTATCCTTTGCCTCGTATTGATGATCTATTTGACCAGCTTCAGGGCGCACAAATGTTTTCTAAGATTGAATTACGCTCAGGTTACCATCAGTTGAAGATTCGAGAGCCAGATATCCCAAAGACTGCCTTCAGGACTCGGTATGGTCATTATGAGTTCCTTGTTATGTCATTTGGGCTGACCAATGCCCCAGCAGCTTTCATGCATTTGATGCACAGTGTGTTCAGACCATATCTTGACTCGTTCGTTATTGTTTTTATTGATGATATTCTGGTGTATTCCCAGAGTCGGGAAGATCATGAGCAGCACCTGAGGACCGTGCTTCAGACCTTGAGGAAGAAGAAGTTATATGCAAAGTTCTCAAAATATGAGTTTTTGCTGAGTTTTGTGGCATTCTTAAGCCACGTGATTTTGAGTGAAGGTATTCGGATGGATCCGAGGAAGATAGAGGTCGTACAGAGTTGGCCTAGGCCATCCTCAACTATAGAGATTCGCAGTTTCCTTGGTTTGGCAGGCTACTACCGTCATTTCGTAGAGGGATTTTCCTCTATTGCGGCCCCTATGACTAGATTGACCCAGAAGGGTTCCCCTTTTTAGTGGACCGAGGAGTGTGAGGCGAGCTTTCAGAAGCTCAAGACAGCTTTGACTACAGCCTAAATTTTGATGTTTCCTACCGGTTCGGGGTCTTATACTGTCTATTATGATGCCTCGAGAGTTGG
This sequence comes from Nicotiana glauca, assembly GCA_026770625.1. Taxonomy (NCBI): domain Eukaryota; kingdom Viridiplantae; phylum Streptophyta; class Magnoliopsida; order Solanales; family Solanaceae; genus Nicotiana; species Nicotiana glauca. Next base: position 26,733 of record MU750154.1, on the reverse strand, counting down.
CCTTGGAGCGGTGTTGATGCAAGACGGTAGGATGATTGCCTACGCATCCAGACAGTTGAAGATACATGAGAAGAACTACCCTGTCCACGACCTTGAGTTAGCTGCTATTGTTCATGCCTTGAAGATCTGGCGCCATTATTTGTATGGTGTGCCTTGTGAGATCTATACTGACCATCAGAGTTCGCAGCACTTGTTCAAGTAAAAGGATCTAAATATGCGTCAGAAGAGGTGGTTAGAGTTGCTGAAGGATTATGATATTACTATTCTGTATCACCCGAGCGAGGCCAATATGGTGGCGGATGCCTTAAGTTGCCGGGCGGAGAGTTTGGCATATTTACCAGCTTTAAAGAGGCCTATGGCGATGGATGTGCAAGCCTTAGCCAGCCAGTTTGTGAGATTGGATCTTTCGAAGCCCAGTCGGCTTCTAGCTTTTGTGGTTTCCCGGTCTTCCTTATTTGATCGTATCAGGGAGCAGCAATATGAAGACCCTCATTTGTTTGTCCTTAAGGATAAGGTTCAGTGTGGAGATTCCAGAGATGTGACCATCGGAGATGACGAAGTATTGAGGATGCAGGGCCGGATTTGTGTGCCCAATGTTGATGGGCTTCGAGAGTTGATTCTAGCAGAGGCCCATAGTTCGCGATATTCCATCCATCCGGGTGCTGCGAAGATATATCAGGACTTGAGGCAGCACTATTGATGGAGAGGATGAAGAAAGATATAGTTGGTTATGTGTCTAGATGCCTCAACTGCCAGCAGGTGAAGTATGAGCACCAACGCCCGGGTGGGTTGCTTCAGCAGATAGATATTCCGGAGTGGAAATTGGAGCGCATCACCATGGATTTTGTATCTGGGCTCCCACGGACCTTGAAGAAGTTTGATGCCATTTGGGTTATTGTGGATCGACTGACCAAGCCCGCTTATTTTATTCCTATGTGTACCACTTAGTCATCGGAGCGTTTGGCGGAGATTTATATCCGGGAGATCGTTCGTCTGCATGGTATTCCAGTTTCTATTATTTCGAACAGAGGTACTCAGTTTACATCGCGGTTCTGGAGAGTCGTGCAGCACGAGTTAGGTACTCGGGTGGAGTTGAGCACATCATTTCACCCCCAGACAGACGGACGGTCCGAGCACACTATTTAGATTCTTGAGGATATGCTTCGTGCGTATGTGATTGAGTTTGGAGGGTCTTGGGATCATTTCTTGCCATTGGCAGAGTTTTCTTACAACAATAGTTATCAGTCCAACATTCAGATAGCGCCGTATGAGGCTTTATTTGGCAGGAGGTGTAGATCTCTGGTGGGTTGGTTTGAGCCGGGTGAGGCCAGGCTATTGGGCACAGAGTTGGTTCAGGACGCATTGGAGAAGGTTAAGATGATTCAGGAGCTGCTTGAAATGGAGGAGGGTGTAGAATAACCCTGAATTTGGAAGGATGTTGCCACGCATTTAATTGATGTCCGCGGGGGGCAAATGGACTTGTGCAACTGGAAGGTGAGCTCGGACTCAGGATGGACTATTAGTGTCATAGTGAATGTACCCCGTGCAGCGGCGTGGGAAGATGTCCGGAGGTGATTCCCCTAGGTGGGTTATTCCCCGTGAGCAGATTAGCGGTCGCGTGGTTGGCGAAGCTTCTGCAAGGAATTATATTGGTTGTTCAACAAAGAGATCGGTCGTGCGAATGTGGATGAAGACTCAGAATATGAAATATGGGGATTTACAGGAAGATCCCGAGAGATTTTGATAATTGGTGGCGTGAGGTTAAGTCAATAAGAGGTAAAAAGGTCGGGCGAACTCAATAATGGTGAAATGATGGCTTCAAACTAAGTGGGAGAGTCCCACCGCTTATGATTGGGCTGTATGATTAACTACTTGCGTGATTTCTGGTTATTAGCATATTGATGGTTTAATTCAGCTACGAGAAAAGACCATCAGTAGTAAATTGAGCGGGGGAATCATTAAGGATGTGCTATGGTTAGCTTTATGGGCTCATGTTTGAACTGGGGAAAAGATTTAAGGTTTATGCCTTGTATAGAAATGGGTTAAAAGGGGAGTGACTCTGCCAGGTGCTTCATTGAGATGGTATTAATGTGCTAGAAGATTCAGGGAGCTGATTATATCCGGGACCAAGTCAGAGCGGGTGGCTCTCTATAATGGTCCTAGTGAATTCAGAAGTTAAAGTGTGGTGCCCAACGATTTCAAGCCCATAAGTACAACTAAGAATTAAGCTTTGTAGCAGTTTATAAGAAGATGCCCAGAATGTTCTATGATGTGTTACCTTGTGGTGTAGCATTTGAGAAATGTGAAATAACTCGTGAGATTTGAGACAGCATGGTCTCGCAATTCAAGGTCACTCGGGGTGAGTGTTGAGGGAGTATGTTATGCGTTGAAGAGCATTAGTATTATTTCCAAAGCAATCAAGAATAAATTGGAGCGAAAGGGATTGATTAGCCATAGTTGAATTTGGCATGTTGGAGTCTGTGGTCCGTTCGTTCCGCGTGATCAAGCTATGTGTATGATTTATGGCGGTACGTGTGAGGTTTATCGGCCGCCGTAATTGATGTTATTCAGAAGCATTCTTCTGTTATGGCTTATTAAGTGGAAGCGGATTTCGGAAGGGCCATGGTGGCTTGGACCACTACTTGCAGATTTGCATATTCTACGGTTATGGGAAATCACCTGTGTATTTCTATGATTCTCCTGAAGTGAGTTAAGTGCAAGGTTCTTACATGATGAAATGTGAAAATATTAATGAATTCAGAGGATGATGAAAATCGTGTCCTATCGTATATTGGCACGTTGGGTGCGGTGAGAGGTATGGAAGTGTGAAGTGAGGATCAAGGTTGCAGTTCGGTATTGACAAGGATGTCACGGGCTCGGAGGAGCAAGGAAGGGGTTGAATGATTAGAGTAAATCGGTATTGCCTCCGCGTCACTTGAGATCGATATGTTGTGGAAGAGGTTTTGCATCCTGGTTAAGGATTCTGGATCGCTTTTCCACGTTAGTGCGTTAGATGGTTTAGATGTGCAGACCCAGTTAATCATTATGGTAGATTGTGGGAGTGTGTCCCACAGGAAGATTTCACAAATGTGGCACGGCGCCACTTGATTGATTAAAGATATAAACCGAGTATAAACAATTGTGATGAGATCGTTAAATTGAGAATGGATGCCTGGAGGGCACTTGAATTCTGAGTTGTGGATTGTACTCCGGTTATGATGGTTGTCCATGTGTGTTACGAGAGGTGGGGAATTAGTATGGACCTTTGAAATGTCATTGTCTTAATTTGATATGATCAGGATCGACTTGAGGTCGGTGGATGGATTTTAATGTGAATTTGGACTTTATAGCAGGCCAGTTGTGTTCATTTCAGCAATGCGCTCCTTATGGAGTAGTCAGGGTGTCATCTCGTTGTCAGATATCTCATGAAGTGATACATTGCGCCGTGTGAGTTGTGAGACGGCCTGAGAAATTGTGCACGTGTTGAGGACCCGCGTGGGAATGTCTCATTAGGAGCAAGATGGCTCTCGAGATTCAGACTGTATATCGCACCTCAGTTGTGCTCGAGTTTTGTAGCTTATCGCGCTATATGTCCCCACAGGGATGGCATTATGCACTTAGCGTGCTTGTGACCTAGATTCGGTATTTTATCGCAATGAGCAAATTAGCTCGATGTGTATCTCCTTATGTGAGTGTGAGCACGTGATTTTTGCCCTAAGCAAATTATTCCTAAAAATCCAAACAAAATAATTTTTTCAATTTTTGTTGATATTTGTGGAATTTTTGTGTTAATTAGTTGCATAATAATTCATATTAAAAAAATACAAAAATATACATATGCATTAGGATTTTTAATTTTACAATTTTAGTATTAATTCATTTTTGAAACAAATTAAAGAAAAATCAAAAAATAGCATTTTTAGTGTTTTAATTGAAAATTACTATAAAATATATATTAAATAAATTCTAGAATTTAATTAGTTTAATAATTTAATAAAATAAAAAAATAAATACAAAAATACAAAAGAAAAGAAAATACAAAAAAATATACAAAAGAAAATACAATATAAAATACAAAATAATAGATTTGGGCTAATAAAAATTTGGTCTAATCCCAAAACAAAATGAAAATCCCAAGCCCAGACATGCACATACCCGACCAAGCTTCAGCCTTAATTCCAAACGACCCCGTTTTGATGCTTTTAAATCTGGACCGTTGAAATTAATGATCCAACGGTCACATAACACAGACCACCTAATAAGTAAAACGATACCGTATTATAGTTTCAATCTGAGCCGTTCATTCAATTAATCTAACGGACAAGGCTAAGTCTTCACTAAAAGCGAACGGTGTCGTATTGGTAGCAAAAGATCTCATCCGTCCGTTAACAATCATCCAACGGCCCTGGTTTAACAAAGCTCTTTTAATAAACCAAAAATATACACGAACCCTAAATCATTCTATTTCTTCTTCTCCCTCATCTCTCAGCCACCCCGTATCCTCTCCAGTCCCCGCCGGAACCCTACCGGCGGGAGACGGCACTTAAGCCAACCGGCCTACCAATAACATCCTAGAACTATTTAGACCTCCTTATCCCACCCCTCTAATTCTTTTTCCTCGAATCAGTGTCTTTGTTCTCGAATAAACAAAAGAGTGTCGCCGGAACCCTAATTCCGGCAAACACTAGTTTGTCCAAATAAGCCCAAAATTACACTATGACATCCCCTAACCCTCCTCAACCTATTTCTAAGAGCCCTGAACCCTAAAAGTCACTGAGAAGGTTCAAAACCTTAAAGTCAAGGTCTGTTGGTGACCAAAATCAAAGAAGATTGTCACAAGACTTCATGGATACTGGAACTCGATTGCTAAAAGAAAAAGAAGAAAAAAAAGAGAAAAGCAAAAGAAGACTGCTTGAATAAACGAAACAAAAGCTAAGTTTTTTTTCTTTCTTTCTTTCCTTTTTGTTTCTTTTTCTTCTTTTATTTGTTTCTTCGCATATTTGTTTCTGCATGTTTAGTTGATCACTATTAGGGTTTATTTTTTTAGTTTTAGTTCTTAGGTTTTAGATTTTGATACTTTTAGATTTAAATTTTTTATATCAAAATAGGATTTTAATAAAATTCTGATGAATAACTTGATTAGTAAATTAGGGTTAATAAAATTAGTATAATTAGATTTTTTGTTGGTTTCTGAATTTTCGATTTTGTTAACTGTTAGTTCTTAAATTTTTTGATTCTGATATTTTGTTAGAAATAATTTTTGTTTTGTTAAATTTGTTACTTGATAGTTTTAAGAATTGAATTGATAATAATTAGTTTGAATATCTTGTTGGATTAACTGTTCGATTGGTTATAGTTGATTG
>MU750150.1:67782-126961 GCA_026770625.1 Nicotiana glauca | reverse complement strand
AATTTCATGGTCTGTTTTGAATTCGTTATCATAACATAGGCTGGGCTCAGGCAAATGGGCCTGTATTTAGTAGCTTTGGTCCTGTGGCCTGCTGTAATGGGCTAATGCGTGTAAACTGGGCCCAAAAAATGAGTTTTCACTCACAGCTTTGCTTTGTTTCTTCATTGGCCTAAGTGCAAGGCCCAAAACATAATGGGGTCTGTACATAAATAGATAAATAAATAGTATAAATAATAGCTGGCCAGAATGGTTTGTTTCAATAAGACAAAAACAATATTAGAAAATATAGCACACTTTAGGCTTGGCCTTTAATAAAAATAAATGAGACACGCCTTGCATAGGAATAAAAAAGTACGAGGCCCTCAACAAATGTTATACAAATATACTTAGAAAATCGGGATGAGCCGTTTAGCAAATTTCATGGCCTTTCCCAAAAGATATCAACAAGCTAGTCCTTTAAGCGCGATTCTAATAAGATTACCTTCCTAAATTCGGGAGCACATTTATGTGACCCAAATCCAAATCTCAACGGAGCCAAAATTAACCAAAAAGCCACGGGCGTACTGATACGGCGTGGTTCGAAGTGCATTTTCGTAACGTTGCAAGTCTTATAAAAACAATCAATAAATACGAAAGCGGATTACCAATAAAAAGGCATGCAAAAATAAAACATATGGGGAAACCAAATAAAAACAAATACAGCAATTGAGCAACCGTGCTAGAACCACGGAATCCGGGAGTGCCTAACCCCTTCTCCCGGGTTAACATAATTCCTTATCCAGATTTCTGGTTCGCAATTGTTAAACAGAGTCAAACCCTTCCTCGATTCGGGATTCAAACCGGTGACTTGGGGCACCATAAATCTCCCAAGTGGCAACTCTGAATTTCTTAATAAACGAATCCCGTTTCGATTGTCCTTTAATTGGAAAAACTCCTTTTATTATACCCTTCACAGTGTGTAATATAGTAAAAAAGGAGGTGTGACACCTATTCCTGTGAAGATCCATAATCAGCCGGCTTATTGTGCCCATGTCGAAAAAGAAGCAGACGAAAAACCTTGGTTTCATGATATCAAGGAATACTTAGCCATAGGGAATATACAGAACTTGCAAACGCTACTCAGAAGCGCACACTGCGAAGGTTATCCAACAATTTCTTTCATAGTGGAGGAATCCTATATAGGAGGACTCCCAATTTGGGATTATAAGGTGTGTCGACGCAAAGGAAGCATCCAGGCTATTGGAAGAAATTCATGCAGGGACTTGTGGCCCACATATGAACGGTTTTGACTTAGGCAAGAAAATACTCCGAGCTGGTTATTTTTGGATGACCATAGAGACAGACAGCATTCGATACGTCCTAAAGTGCCACCGCTATCAGATACATGAAGATATGATAAAGGTGCCTCCTAATGAGCTTAATGCAACAAGTTCGCCATGGCCGTTCGCCGCTTGGGGAATGGATGTTATCGGACCTATCGAGCCTGCCGCATCAAACGGACACAGGTTCATTCTAGTGGTAATTGATTATTTAACCAAATGCGTTGAAGCGACATCATATATGGCAGTGACTAGGAAAGTTGCGGCTGACTTTGTTCGCGACCACATTGTTTGTCGATTCGGGATTCCAGAATCGACCATCACTAATAATAGATCTAATCTCAACAGTGACCTGGTGAAAGTAGTGTGTGAAACATTCAAAATCAGATACAAGAATTCTACAACCTACAGACCTTAGATGAATGGAGCTATAAAAGCGGCCAATAAGAATATCAAAAATAATACTAAGAAACATGATAGAGAAGCATAAGCAGTGGCATAAGAAGCTATCGTTTTCTTTATTGGGGTACCGCACCACAGTTTGCACATCAACCGGGGCAACTCCCTACATGTCGGTTTATGGTACAGAGGCAGTCATTCCAGCCAAAGTAGAGATCCCCTCCCTGAGGATTATACACGAAGCGAAACTTCAAGACGTAGAATGGGTAAAGAGTCGCTATGAGCAGTTAGCCCTTATAGATGGAAAAAGAATGAATGCAGTTTGTCATGGTAAACTTTATCAGAATAGAATGTCCAGAGCTTTCAACAAAAGAGTCAAGCCAAGACAATTTACACCAGGACAGCTGGTATTGAAGAAAATCTTTCCGTATCAAGATGAAGCCAAAGGGAAATTCTCTACCAACTGGCAGGGGCCGTACATGGTCCACCGAGTTCTAATAGGAGGAGCCCTTATACTCATAGAAATGGACGGAGAAGTCTGGCCAAAGCCGATCAATTCAGATGCAGTCAAACGATACGATGTGTAGCAATTTATGATTTCTTTATGATGTAGTTCTAACTACGTCAGACCTGATTCCTGTTTAATAGGGGATACATAGGTAGCATTATGGGTTCAGTCACAATTCAATAAAATTTTCATTTCCCCCCGCTATTGGAAATTGGGGCAGAATTTTGAGGTGGACCCTCAAAATTCCGAAGTTGATCTTCAGCCATTCACCAACACGCAGCCGTCAGAAGCACCTGCCCAGTAAACTGGGGCAGAATGTTTAGGAGGACCCTCAAAATTCCGAAGCGAGAGAGGTTGCAATGTCTTGAACCGCGTCGTAGTCGTCAGTTCATCTAAAAGAAAACTAATTTTTTTTATGTATTTACGTTACACTTTTACTAAATCATGCATGACTACTATCAAAATTGCTTTGTTTAGCGATGCTGCCCTAATAAAAAAACAGGAGCCGAGCAAGACAAGTGAGGTCCACATGAGGATGGACTAACCATCCCCCTTTACAAAACTCACGATTTTTTTCTTTGGATACAGGAACCCAAAACATAAAATCATCAGATACGGTTACATACTCATACTTTCAGGAATAGAACTCTCAGAATCATCGCCTACTTACAATTGCTATCCGTACTAGACGTCCCCAGCGACCACAATACAGCAACTAGCTATCAGCTATCATCTATCAGCTAAGAGACTTCACCATTATTTGCCTCTATTTTTTGCCTTTCATAAGGCTACCTTTCTTCCTTCCGAGGTTAAGCGCTACCTCCATATGCATTCCCTGCATTGCATAAGGCTACCTTTCTGCCTTCCGAGGTTAAGCACTACCTCCATCTGCATTCCCTGCATTGCATGAGGCTACCTTTCTGCCTTCCGAGGTTAAGCTCTACCTCCATCTGCATTCCCTGCACTGTATAAGGATACCTTTATGCCTTCTGAGGTTAAGCTCTACCTCCATCTACATTCCCTACATTGCATAAGGCTACCTTTCTGCCTTCCGAGGTTAATCTCTAACTCCATCGGTCTCGATAATTGCATAAGGCTACCTTTCTGCCTTCCGAGGTTATGCTCTACCTCCATAATTACATCGACTGAAATACCACCATTTTATTTAAATCTTTGCATCAATTGAAATATCGCCACTTCATTTAAATCTCTCTAGAAGACCGCCATTGTATTTAAATCTTTACATCGGCTGAAATATCGCCACTTCATTTAAATCTCGCATCGGCTGAAAGACCGCCATTTTATTTAAATATTTACATCGGCTGAAATATCGCCACTTTATTTAAATCTATCATCGGCTGAAAGCTCGCCATTTTATTTAAATCTTTACATCGACTAAAATATCGCCACTTCATTTAAATCTCGCATCGGCTGAAAGATCACCAAATTGTCCAAAGGTGTCATCGTTCGGAGGCACCATTTTCATAGCCCGAGAACATCATGCCATGGCCTGAGGACCCCCTTTTATCTCTTGCATATCATTATTCAAAGGCATCATAGTTCGGAGGCATCATTCTCAGAGCCTGAGAACATCATTTCATAGCCTACGAATCTTTTATCATACACTCCATGGCCCAGGACATTATGGTCTAAGGACATTATCCTTACTGTCCAAAGACAGCATTCATGGTCAAATGGGAACTTGCATCGTGTTTAAATTTACACACAATATATGTTGGTATTACTCACTTTCAGATACACCGGCTAGCAACGGCCATCTCACCAGGAACGATCCCGTTCCAGTTCCCACAGCCTATCACATTTGTTTTTCGAAATCTCCATCGGCATAGTCTGCCAATGGACCCTGGACTACATATGGCCTGATTCATGTAAGACCAGGGAAATGTAGGCAGCTCAGGAACCAAAGCTCGGTCAAAATTCTTCAATCATTTCATTCGGTCAAAATTGGCCATCATATCTTTACCCGACAACTCTTTCATCTTTCTCGGGTAAAGAGGGGCAACTGTTGATACCCAGTTTTTCCCTATGTATTTTTTATACTCAAAATACTTTCAAAATAGCACGTTTATGCATATATAAGCATGCCCAAGAGTTTTGGTATTTTTTCTAATTTTTAAAGATTTTTAAATCAACTTATTATCCATTTTAGCAGTACAAAAAAATCAGTAATTATTCCAAAAATTATCATTTTGGTAAATAATTTATTTTTATTCCCATATGTACACCAAAATATAGTTAAGGTAATTTTTGTAAATTTTCTTTTACAACTTATTTAGTATTTTAAAAGATAAATTGCATGTAATTGCAACTTTATCATATTTTAAGAATTATAGCTTTTTATAATTATGAAATTGGTCCCCAATATTTTTTAAATTAATATTTATACATTATAAATTGGTTCAGTACTTTTAATTTTATTTTAAAATTATTTTTACTATTTTTTTAAAATAAAAGGGGTAAAACTGGCTATTTAAAAACTGGCCTCATTTTATTTCAATTGCAGCCCATTTGGTATTTCAATTATAGCCTAAATTAACCCCCCTAATTAACCCAATTTTGAAACCAATTTCAGACCGGCCCAATCCCATTTAACCCGTTTAAAATTACCCGACCCAAGCCCTTTGAATCTAGGTCGTTGATCAACCTGATCAACAGCCACGATTACTCCTTACCTTTTTTAATTCCCCAACCCTAACCTGATTCCCTCATTTCAACAAGGCAACCGCCATTGAATACTCCACTCTCTCTCAAACTCTCTCGAATATTCCCTAATCCTTGCCTTCTTTCACCATCTTCTACTATAACCTCGCCGGAATCCATGGCTTCTCAGGCCATGGATGATATATACTAAACTTCTATTACCCTCATGTGTCTGATAGTTGAAGTTTCTAGACCAGACCTCGAAGGTATTCACCTAGACCTTCGCTGAATCAAGGTTTTCGGCCTTGCTCCGGCATATCCTAGCCTCCTGAGTCTGATTCCAACCTTATCCAACTTAGATCGGAGCTTTTCCTAGCCTTTCTCATCCTAGGGTTCCTCTAAAACCCTAGCCTTTCGAGGTTTTCTACGATTCTTTTAGATCAGTTGTGTACTATGCTATACTTGAGCTTTCAAACAATTTCCCTAAATTTTCCTTTGAAAATTACTTTCAAAACCCTTCTTTTCCGATTTAGGGTTTTCTTTGTGTTTGCCTCTACTGTGTTCTCGTATCATCTTTTTGTATGCTTCCCTTACTGTGTTTTCTATACTATTTTCTTGTAGATTTTTTGTTGTATTTTATCATGTTATTATATGTTTATCGTACTGTGTTTTCCTATATGTTTTTCTGCCATATGTTTTTCGGCGATTCTTGTGTTTTTCTACTATATTTTCCTTGCTAAGTTCTTATGGTTCTTTGTCTGCCTTCTATTAAGCCTTATTTAGGGTTCTTCTAAGCATGTTTCTCCTGTTGTTCTTATCAGTATTTGCCATTATGTGTTTTGAATCCTTCTATTGTGATTGCATGTTGCTTTGATATACATGTTTTGACCTAATTTCTTGCTCTCTCTTTGTGATTTGCCTGAACTAGGGTTCTTATTTTCAAAACCCCAACTCTTTTAGGATAATTTCAGAGTTTCATATGATTCTGACTTTTGATAAACTCTTCTAAACTCTGCTACTGGATTTTTATGCCGATTTATACGACAGTCTTCTTTCATACTCACATGCTCCTTATATATGATGAATTTCCCTCTAATTGCCCTTCAAATTTGCAATTAGCGTAAACCTCCTTCTGAATATAGCTTGATTTATTTTCTTTCCATCTTTTACTGATTCCCTAGGTGATTTGGCTTAGGTAAAACCCTTCTTTATTTTTTTTTGTGACTTGGTTCATTCATACCAAATTTTAGAACGTTGTGACTTACTGGCTGTCAACTGATTCTCTTGCCTTAGTTGCATAAACCGTGTATTGTCAAGACCCTATCCTTAAATAACTTCCATGTACGTTCCTCTAATTTGCTACTTTGCACAAAAGGTTTGTTTAATTTCTTTCCTTAATTAGTTTGTACCGTCTGAATCTGAATCCCTTAATTAAGAGGACTCTTATGTAATTGATTGACAATCAAGTTTCTATTATTTTCTTACCTTATTTCCTCATGGATTTCACACTATAAATACATAACTCTTTAACACAAGACATAAGAGGATTTAACAATCACACACGATTAAACACACTTCACACTACACAACCACAATTCTCTTCTGAACTTATACTTATTGCTTCTTGTATGCACTTTGGCTTGTACAAGGCTACTGCTTCTCTTTACTTGTCTCTTTGAAACTGGTATGTCCTAACTTAATTTTTAGCATCACCCCAATGTGATTATTTACAGTCCTTGTATCCATGTCTATTTTCTTGCCTTAGGACCTTGAGTTCCCTCTGAACTTGGACATTTGAGGGTTGACCCTTCCACACTGCACCATAATTCTGTAACGATATATGGGGTGTAAGAACTGCCTGAAGTTATTGAAGCTCCTTGGAACTTTAACACATCTCAGATAAGAGAAAGGCTTCGGAAAATCTGGTCTTTGGAAGTTGGTTTATTCCATATGTAAGACTAGGAGCCTGAATTAGGCTCTCCTTGGTTGGGATTTAATTTCTGATGTATATTTAATTTTCTGGATTCATTTATGTTGTTATAATTTGTAATAACTATGGGGTGTATAGTGAAAATGGGGAGGGTCTCTTATGTTATGCATGCGGGGTAGATATCATGCCTTAGGTTTTATTTTCTGCAATCACAACATTTTCGTTTATAAATCTGCATATAGATATCCTACCTATAGGTTATTTTTCATCATACATTTAGAAATCCTGCCTATAAGTCATCTTTCCACGCAATTAGAAATTATGTCTATAAGTTTATTCGCGTCTGCATATAGATATCCTACCTATAGGTCATTTCATTATACATTTAGAAATCATGTCTATGAGTTATTTCATTATGTATACAGAAATCATGCTTATAAGTATGTCATGTGCATATAAATACCATGCCTATATGTTTATTCACAAGTGCATATACACATTAGGCAAACAGTCTATAGGTTAAAATAACAAAAATACATTCTAGATACCGTGCCTATAGGACTCCTACACTTTTACAAACGTTTTAAAATCAATCACGCTTACAAAGCATGCCTAGAGGAATAACTAACTGAACCTGAATCGTCTATCTCGTTTACAAGTCTAAAACCAGTGGTAAAGTCGTCGTGAAATCTGCAGAACATTTGCTTGTTTCTAAAATTAGAATATTTTTTTTTAAAATCAGTATGGCTCCTGCAATGTTAGATATCATGATTACAGGCCTCATCTAGGCAAACCTGTAGGTTATTAATCAACTATACCAGTCTTAATAATTACAACCAGCAGGCAGGTCTAATTCGGACATCTTATCTAAAAATATGTGATAAATCAGCCACCCTTCCTACGTTAAGTTTATTTAAAGACCTAACCAGTATTTGAAGTCATGCTATGTATTTGCCTTTAAGTGAGGAGGCCTGTTTGAGCCATAACTGTTGTTTGCTTCTCCCCCTATTTGATTTATATGTTTTGTTTATTGCCAAGATTTTTATCCTTTTCTTAAACTTCTGAAAAGCCCCAACCCCCTTCCCTTTAGGACCAGTAGTCCCAAATGCCTCCGGGACTAATAGGATCGGGGCGGGTAATAGCATGCAGTAAGTAACGAAACCCTTCCGCGTTTAATACCTTAACGGGGTGGGAAAGGGTAGATATGGATATGATGACCACGCAATAACACCATGTGTATAAATGGTTATTGGGTGTTGTGTGGGTTGATCCATATTATTTATAAAATTAGGACCTCCTTCCCCTTTACTTGTTTATTTTCAGAATTTCAAAACTATTTTCTTCCCAAACTTCAACCTCTTTAACTTCTTTTATTTTAATTGCTTGCAATCATTATGTGAAAACTACCCTGTATTTTTAATTCTTGCTTCCACTTAAAGTCATAATTATAGAATGACCGGGAACCACACTAGTGGATCTTGAGGTGTGCCTAAAACCTTCCCCTCAAGATAATTTCAAGCCCTTACCCAATCTCTGGTTTCCAAACCAAAATACTCTTAGTATCTTAATGCACTTAATCATTTAGTGGCGATTCTTCAATTCAAAAACCCAATTCCCAAAAAGGGAACGAATTGTCCTCCAAGATGTCATAAACCTGATTTTGCAAGAAAAAGGGGGCATCGATAGTCCCAAGTTACTCAAGCGAGTTTCAATCGAGGTTCGGAGCATTTTGGAAATTTTGGCTAAGGCTGGTGGCTGTTGGTTCTGGTGTGATTGCACCTGCGGCTGGATTTGCGCAGGTGCGATGGCGATAGAAGCGGGCCCAGGTATGCATGTGCGAGAATGCACTATTGGGTGGGAGTCCACAAATGCAGAAGGAATTACGCAGAAGTGCTACCGTAGATACAGTTCTAAGTATCACAGAAGCGGCCACTGGAGTGTCGAGACTGTCTCACTAATGCGAACCTTTTTTCGCAAAAGCGAAGGTGGTAGATGCGGCCACTTATCTGCCAATGCGGAGTCGCTTGGCAGAATAATATAAGTTCGAGGGTTGGTCATTTTTATAACATTTTTAGCTATGGACTTCAGAATGGAGCGATTTTTGGAGCAAATTTCATCACACGGATTGGGGTAAGTATTCTCTACTTGGTTTTGGTTATATTTCATGAATCCATCTTCATTTTTAGCAATTGGTTGATGAATTTATAGAGAAAAATTGGGGGTTTTGGACTAAAGTTTCTTAATGTGAATTTTTGAGTTTTTAAGATCGATTCAAAGTTGGATTTGAGTGAAACTAGTATGGTTGGAATGGTAATTGAACGGGTTGCCGGATTTTGTGAGTTATGTCAGGTTTCGAGGCGCGGGCCCGGGTGAGATTTTTTGTCAGTTTTGGATTTTGATTAAGGATTCGATCTTTAGTTTCCTTGAGTTTTATTTGATGTATTTGAGTTGCTTTTGGCTAGTTTTGAGCCGTTCAGAGGTCGCTACGTGCGTGATGGCATTTTTGGAGCATCGCTAGGCTTGCTCGGTATTGGAATTGGCTCGTTCAAGGTAAGTAACTTGTCTAAACTTAGTGCTGAGGGTATGAAACCCCGAATTATGTATTATGTGATTAATGTTGAGGTGACACACATGCTAGGTGATGAGCGTGTGGGCGTGCACCGTGTAAGTTGTGACTATGTTATTTCCATGCTACTCTGTAGTTACCTAATCTTACTTATTACCATGAAATTCCTACATACTTGAGCTATTGAGCTATGATACATGTTGGGACCCACTGCGATCATTTATGTTGTTGAGTTATCTGCTTTCATTGCTTTATATACTCAGTCATACTCATTCATGTCTATATCATATCTCATTCTCTGTTGTTATTTGTTGATACATCATATCATCATTTTTGGGCCAGTTTCATGAAATTGTGAGCCCTTAAGATAGAGACTGGAGAGATTGATGACTGAGTGAGGCCGAGGGTCTGATTATGAGGATATTGTTACTATATGATATGAGTTGTCCGTGCAGATCTAGATACTGATACTATAGCACGTGAGTTCTCCGTGATGCGTATGAGTTCTCCGTGTGGATCCAGATATTGTGCAACACGAGAGTTGTCCATGCGGATTATAGCGCTTGGGTTGTAGAAGCCCTCCGGAGTCTACACACCTAAGTGAGCTCAGTTGCTAACAGTTATTATGTTTGGGATACATATGCCTAGATCAGTATTAAGTGACTAAGTGTGACAAGTGATTGAGCATGATGAGTGGAAAGTATGAGACAATGAGATTGAGTATTCTGAGAGTGTGAATACATGAGTTCGTCACTAAGATGACATAATTCGATATGCGTACTTGCGATACATGTAGTGAGATGCTTTTCCTTCAGCTACCTGGTTTTGGGTGACATTTATGAATTTACATGTACGTTGACATGTAGGCATAGAGATGTATTTTCCTCATGCTATCTGAAAAAATAAAACATCTTATGTATGGTTGAAAGGTTTTTGGGAATATCATAGTTTTCAAACCTACTCATATTTCGACGATTTCGTTACAAAATTTGGGTTTTTCTCTGATATACTTGAAAAGCGAAACTATTTTCAATAAGCTGAGAATTTTAGCTCTGATTTACTTCTTTTATTACTTGCTTTACGTTGTAATGAACTATTGTTAGCTAATGGTGTTGGACCCAACCTTTGTTCTAGCTCGTCACTACTCTCAACCTAAGGTTAGGTTTGTTACTTACCAGTATATGGGGTCGGTTGTACTAATACTACACTTTTGCATGTTGCATGCAGATGTTAGCTGTTGAGGTTGATGTGTTCGGTGGGAGTTGGATTTGAAGATGTACCTATGTTCTGGTTGTAGCTACCTCTTTTTCATGGCACCTGTAAATTTGCAAAAACTCTATTTATGTACTTTTCAAGTAGAAGATGTATTTACTTCATATCAGCTTTGTAAATTCTATTCTTAGAAGCTCATGATTTATAGTACCAGTCCTTAGGAAATATGAAAAATACAGTTAACTCTTCTATTTAATTATTTTACTGACTTTAATTGAATTGGAATGTTATTAGTTGGCTTACCTAGCGGGTTGGGTTAGGTGCCATCACGACTAGTGGATATTGGATCGTGACTGATTGGTATCAGAGCTCTAGGTTTATAGGTTCTACAAGTAATGAGCAAGTATCTAGTAGAGTCTTGCGGATCGGTATGATGACGTCCGTACCTATCTTTGAGAGGCTACAGGGGATTTAGGATATATTTCCCATCTTTCTTTCCTTATCGTGCAACATCGATTCATCTTGAAGCATAATCCTTTGAATTCCTTCCACACATTCATATGCGTACATGACGTTAGGTATCAGTTGTGCATCGACGGCTTGTGATTCTATGGATGAGGTGCGAGATGAGATTTCTGTGTGATGACGATGGGCCAGTCTGGAGGACTTGATACCGGGTTTTGACTGTAGCTTGAGAACAGTTATTTTAATTGTGTGAGTGCATGCTTTTGGACTTATATGTCCAGTAGAGTCCCTATGAGTGGAATTTGTGACTAGATGAGTGGTCAGATGATTATATGATGAGTATGCTGTGACTACAGGTGTGTTCAAATAGATTGAACTTGACGAAAAGAGTTTAAAACAGGTGTAAATTAGGTGCTTGATTTTCGTCTTGATTTGACGTGTAGTCTCGAGTTATGGGTATGTTGAAGGATCTTTTCATGTTGTTTAGTTGAGGAGTGAAGTAGAATTTCATGTCGTGATATGAGTTCAGACTTAGGAAGATTAAGGGATTGTGAAATAGTTATGACTGTGGAAAGGTATAGAGAGATGTCAGTTTGAGGCAAAGCAGGTGGGTTATCTCCTGCTGGGTGTCCTAAGGGTTGTGTGATCCCTATGTTGTTTTGTTGAGAGTTCTCTTTTACCAGTGATTTATATGTGTTGCAATTTGAGTTTGGATCGCTTATGAGAGTTGGCTTGACTGTTACAAGAGTGAATGCGAGATTTGCGGATGATTTGAGATATTAGATGGTTTGTGTTACATGAGCTTATGAAGGATTTAGTTGAATCTCACTGTGGTATTATGGTAGTAATAGAGTATGGGCATCGTGAGTTATTGTGTGTTTTGATCTATGACTTTGAGCCAAGTGGGGGAGTCTGTTGTTGATAAGTTGATTGCACGGTTATGTGTTATATTTTTTCGGTTTGAGGTATACTTGTGAATAAGTTATGTCCTGCAGAGGGTGAGATCGAGGATGACTCGAGTAAAGGAATTTCAGAATACGGGTTGTATTATGCTTTATGGGTATATGAAGATCATGGAATGATTTGAATTATTATTGGTAAGAGATGTAGTGCGCATGGAGTAGAAACCTACTCGGTTTCTTAGAAGTGTGGATTACTTCTTAGGGTGTTGGTCTGCAACTGGGGCACATGCTGTTCGGTCCGTTTGATCAGTTTAATTGAGATTTGAGCAGAGTGGATGACTCTCCAGAATGGTTCTAATAAATTCAAGATTTATATGTAGCAATTGGGAATCTTCAGGATGTGTACATGGCTAGAAACTAAGATTTACATAGGATGGTGTCGAGACTTGTGGAATTTCTATATCTTTATGGATTCTACATTTCAGAGTCAGGAAGGTCAAGGGAACATCTTTAGATTCGTAGAAGGTCTCTTTGGAGTAAGTATCTCGGTTGTGATACTTTTGGGGTACTGACGAGGGAATTCAGCGGCTTATGAGCCTTAGGGCAGTGTGGTCCTATGATAGAGTTAGTGGGGAAAGTTTTGGTTAAGTATAGAAGTGTTCTAGGAAGGAGAAGTATCAATTTGCAGGCAATTTGGGAATAACTCGAAGAATTAGGACAACTTGTGTAAGGCCCCAGAAATTTTCGCTAAGTAATTTAGGATTTTGTGGTATCGCGTAGGCTTATTGTAATATTTTTATGTGCTATTAACATGGTGTATATCCATTGGATTTGGTAAATATGTGTATAAGTCTTATGGTAAGTAATTTGGGGTCCAAGGAAAGGCCTAAGTCTAAGAAAAATTGGAAAGGTTCATAATAGGATAAAATTCAAAATGAGCTTGCACTAGTCCCTACTTTGAACGATAATATCTAAATATTTATAAGGTTTTATGTGTTTAATTACCTATCAAATGAAAGGTCTTGGAGTCTAGTTTCCAACGCTTCAAACCGTTTGTCATTTGTACATTCCTATGCAAAGTTATGATCAAATTACCAAAGACTGGAAAATACGATCCTGTGTCAAATCTGCGACCGCAGAACCTGTAGCATTTCTGACCTTGCGGTCGCATTTCTATCGCAGACTGGGCTAGTGTAGCCCAGTTTTGGGCACCGATTTTGCAGGGCATTATGCGGCCAGCATTCTTATTTTGCGGTCCGTTCTGCTATAGCAGACCCGACATCGTAGGGTTAATTTTCTAATTTTTATAACCCGACCCCATTTCAATATATAGGCTTTGGGGTTCATTTTGGGGTCATTTCTTACTGATTATAGAGAGAGATGAGAGAATATAGAGAGAGAATGGAGAGGTCTAGCTTCATAAACATCCAAACCTTTCATCAACCTTCAAGAATCAAAGAGCTCAATCATAAGTTCTTCATCCAAGAGGTAAGATTTTATACATTAGGCTTTAATTTTGAGTTTGGGGTATGAGATGAGGTATTGAGGTAAGATTCTTGGGTGTATTAATATTGTGTATAGATGCATGTACAACTTAGGTTTATGGGAAGATTGCTTAACATAAATAAGTAAAGATTTGATTGGGGAATGAAGGAAAACCTTGAAAAAGAGATTTGAGATTAAGATGCTCAACTAGTATTTGATAAAATGCTCAAATGAGCTGAAACCATGAATACCTTTCTAATTTGTGTTCAATTTTGTTATGTCTCAAACTAGATTGGAATTTCTAGAATTTTCGGAATGTTGTAGTGACTTAAGGAAAGCTTAAACGAGGTATGTACGGTAAACTTTAACTCTTGTAGAATCCCCTTGTTGTGACGAGCATGCGGTATCTGTACCTTGTATGAAAATATGTGCATTAATTGCCTTAGTTGGTTTCCATATCACCAAGTTATATGTGATTGTGAGAAGTGATTTGATGTGCCTATCTTGTTATGTGCAAAGTTTGTAAAAGCTTGAGGATGTCAACATGGAAGTATGTGTTTACCTATGTGAACTATTTGTGAATTCTTGTGATTAATGTGCCTTGAACGTTGTTGGTTAAGTCTTCCGATATGATGGTCCAAGTAAATGGCATCAAACCAAATATGGGTGTGTGAATGTGTTTGTGTGGTAAGAGCTGTGTAACAAATGATGGAAAGAAATCGTAATTGATGCAATTGAAACAACTGTGGTAGTATCATATGTGGATTGTTCTGGGCAATTATCATTGTGACCTAAATGGCATATGAGCTGTTGAATATGATGGAAATGGTATTGATAGTTATGGAATTTTTTAGTGAACTGTTGTTATTGCTGTTATTGTTGCTCCTTGTGAATTGTTCTTGCTATTATTGTTGTTGTTGTTGTTGTTGTTGTTGTTGTTGTTGTTGTTGTTGTTGTTATTGTTGTTATTGTTGTTGTTGTTTGTGAATTGTCATTGTTCGGTGGGATCGTGTTGCACGCCAAAACAACGAAGTAATAAGGTGTGGGTTGTGGTGATAAGGGTGATCGAGGTAATAAGGGTGGAAAGTGATCGAAATTACTATTGAAATAAAAATATGAGAAAATTGTGAAATCATTGATGTGATAATGTTGAAGGGAAAAAGGAGAGATTGTGAAACTTGTTTGGCTTTGGTTGTTTCTTTCACATGCATTTGATCATTGATTCTATTGATATCTGTTACTTGTGTGTTATTTGATTTTACTTAGGGTGAAGTTTGTTCATACATACCACTACAATTCAAATGTACTGACGTCCCTTTCGCAGGGGGCGCTACATTCGTGTTATGATTGTAGGTGGTTCTATAGCAGGTACTCCAGCCTACCGACAGCAGCACCTTATCCACTTTCCGTCAGTTGTATTGGTGAGCCCCTTTCCTCTCCGGGCCCTACGTGGCTCATGCCGCTTTTTCTTCCCGGAGTCTTATTTTGGTACTTGTGTAAGGTATAGCCGGAGCCTTGTTGCCGGCATTTCCATATTATTCTTTAGTTATAGTTAGAGGCTCTGTAGACAGGTTGTGCGTAGTGTCGGGCATGGGAATTTAAAATAGAAATATTCATGTTTAGAAATGATGTATAAAATTTGTAATACCTTTAATATGGCGAATAAAGTTGCTAATGAAAATGAAATGGAAATCGTTAATGATATGTTTATATAATATGATTAATGGAGTCCATTTCCAATTTATTTATGAGTTAGTTTGGGTAGAATGAGATCTAACAGGCTTGCTCGGTCAGGTTTACTCGGTTGAGCGCCGGTCGCGCTCTTTGGATTTTGGGGCGTGACAAACTTAGTATCAGAGCCTAAGGTTTTAAAGTGTCCTAGGATGTCTCGGAGCCGTGTCTAGTAGAGTCCTTCTTATCGGTGTGTTGTCGACCACATCTATAAGTTGGAGGCTATTCAGACATTTAGGAATTTCACCCTTCTTTGATACTCCAATCGTGCAATAGAGATCAAGTTAGGGAGCTAATTTCCTCTCTAAGTCTTATTCTCAAGATTGGTAACTTTGATGTCATAATCCGCGAATTTGAAGCATGTAAGGAGGGATTGATCCCACTATTGAGTCGGAGTGGATTGCCTAAGGACTTGTTAGGAGAATGTATTAAGATGTGGATGGATTGGTAAAACATATCGCTAAGAGGGGAGTGTCCTTGTCCCTATTGATATATCTGCACCATCAGATCATGTGGTATGTGAGCATGTTACCTACGTACGTTAGAGATGTGGAGTCGAGGGGTATCGATTAAGCTATTGCCCCATCAACCTAACGTCATTAAGGGAGTCGAATGAAAATTTCTACTCATTGTATATGTACATCCATATTGAAGAATTCTCGTAAACGTGGTCTTAACAAGATGTTGAATAACAAACATTGCGTGTATCGACTCTTTGAACGAGACACACTATTCGTGAATCCACTCTATTATGAATTCTATTATTTACATTCTTGTGGAATTAAGTTCTATAATTATACCCTTGAATTGAGTTATAACTCTAGGATTGATACTTCCCACTTGCTTTTCCTAAATTCTCACCAAGGGACTATATCTAATGAAATTCTTACAGAATATTTTTATTTAAATGGACAAAATCTACCCGTTTGTTCCTATACATGCACCATCATAAAGTTTACCTATGTGGTGTCAAGTTCCATGCAAAGCATCCCAAAGTTGTGATCCTTCTTGAGTCACTCTTTTACTCAGTTGTGTATATGGCTTATAAGGTTTGAACAGTCAATCTACTCTCTTGCGAATATCATCATGAAAGCTTCTCTCTACCTAGTAACATAAGAGTATACCTTAACACCTATCAGATGAGTGCATGTCAATCGAAATGGTCACCGTATGTATAAAGTCTCTCTGAAAATTGAGATCCTCACATCCCCGTCATAGGAAAATATTGTGTTGCCAAAACTTTCGTGTCCACTTGGGACATCCTGCAATAGGTAGCTCACTTTGTTCTAGTATTATGGCTGCTCGTGGCATGGTCGTATATTGCAGTTGGGAGCTAATATAGCAGAAGCATGTCCAGCTCATATCAAATGTTCACTTTATCTTTACACCTCCACAACATGCGTTCATTTTGTTCTTTAGTTAGTGAATCCATTGTACTAGTTTCCCCACACTTGTTCGCTAACCATGAGAGAACATATCCTTCTATGAGTAATTGTAACACTTTGTATCTCGTAAGGACCCTTACTAGGCTCTCCGTCAAGATCAAGCACACCTTTGGGATTTATTATAGCACAACGCCTATTTCTCTTATTCTTCTGTATTTCATTAGCATCTGGGTAGTTCTCAAGTAAAAATTCCCGAAGAACTCATTATGAACATCTGCAAACCCTCCATGATTATTCCATACTATCTCATTGGGTTCTCATATCACTTCAAGATTCAACAATGGTTGATAGCATGCCACAATTGCTAAAATTGAATGATCTCTTTTCGATAATGGATTATCTACACTTGTGCTAGTCCAACGAACTGCTTATTAGTCTAACTCTCACCTTTAGGTTTTGGGTTGACCAAGGAGAAATACACCTAGTAACACATTCATATATTAAAGACTTTCTCTCAATCATGTCTTATAGCATCTCCCAATGTGGTTTGCAATAGCCGATTGTGTAGAAGTGTGTTGTAGTGCTTCATTATGAAGTAGAGTTTCTAAACATAACTAGATTATTTTGAATTCTAGAGCTATACATCACGTGACTGCATACAGAGATCATCTTTATATTACCACCCTTCCTAGTGGATACAATGTAAAGGTTACTTCCATAAGGCTCTCTCACTTTCTGTAATTTGTCTTGTATCAATTGTTCTTTACCCGTAATCTTCAATGCTATATTACCTCAATGTCTCGACTAGTCATCCAACTATATGATTCAATTAAATTCACCTCATTTTTTTATACTCTACAAGTACCCTTTTCTAACAGGACAATGAAACCCTTCACTATGGACTTCTAATATCTTCAATTTAGTTTAAGCTTGTTGGTTCCAAATGGTGCTCATTAGTTTTGCTACCCTACTATCTATTTCATCTGATAACTCTCATTGTAAAAATTCATTTATGCTTCATAGCATCAAAGAGGAAGTCTTATAGCATTAAGGATGGGGACATATTCCTTTTGTTAGGATAAAAAGATATTGCTCGCACTCCTTATGAGATGTTCTCTTAAAAAATCATCTACCTGCTCTACTTGTCCATGTGACTAGATAACCTAGGTTACTTTTACCCAATAAATGCATTAAGAAGTCTCATTATTTCGAACTTATCCAAAACTCGTAACGGTTTTAAGTACTTTCTCGCCATTGTTAATGATTTTCTAGGACCACAAGGGCATATCTATTGGGTTTCAAAAAGTAATGATTTTTCCCTTAAGGATCAAGATTAAATTGTCATGATTTCAAACCAAATTGCATCCCCTTTTCAAAAGTCTTAAATGGGTCGTATCTTTAGTTCCCTCGTATATGATCAATTATCAGGAAAGGTTAAGCTGTCTGAAATATGATAATCTCATAATCGTTCAACTTCTTTTCATCTTCACGGGCTTGTGGCATAGATTTCGTGTGTCAAGTAATGTTAATAGTGTAATTTAACTGCATGTATTTTGAAACCCGTATCACATTCAAGGTGCCAGAGTATTCTTATTCTTGATAAACGGATTTTCCCTACACTCTAGAAAACGAGTGGTTCATGTACTTGAGTATTCCTCCTTAATGGTTCCTATTGTCAATGTACGAGTTACCCATATGACTTATTTTTCTAATAATTTATGTCCTCACAATAATTAACCATGTCAGTATTGTTAGTAGTAACCTTCTGTGTCTCTTAGCATATAACCTCATGAAATGCTCTGCTCAGCACATTAATGGATTCCTGAATAACTCTAGCTTGATCTTGAACTCTGTTCTTCCTCACTGTATTAGATCCATTGGATATTGTAAGTTCAGACAAGTCCAAGATGAAGCTTCACAGTGTGATCATATATATATTGGATAGGTAATTTTATGGGTTGTTTATGATAGCACATGTTAGAGAAAATGTTAAAGGTCATTAAGGGTTTAGTGTGAGTTATCGCCTAGAGATTTAGAGTTTGGAATTTTCCCCTGAAGATGTTGTGTGAGTTGCTAATAAAGGTTGCATAAGTGTATTCCACATTAGGCCGCACTAGAAGTATGAAGTATCCCCATAGTTTTTTGCCATATACTTTGTGGATTCACATGTCTAGGTCTAAGAAAGCAGGTGGATATCAATTGTGTATCATTCCGGTGGAAACTATTAAAGGTGAAGTTAGTGGATAGTTAGCTTATGCGATATATCTACTTGTTATCCTTGTTAAGTAAGTTTAGGGGTCGAAATTGCTCCCGTGAATGTGTTATGGCGAAGTCTGTAGATATAAGAGGCCATTGAAGGCCGAGGGTATTGCGGAAATAAAATATTTTCTCTTGATTGCATAGCAGTCGGTTTTTATTTGAAAGGTGCCTTCTAGGTGATATGATTTAAAAATGTGCAGTCCATGCCCAGGTATCATCGTGCTAAAGTAGTATTTGTAATGCTGATGTTCTTGTCATTGATATATAAATATTGTGGTGCTTTATCGAGTTGAGTAAGCCACATGAGAAGCAGAAGATGAAATGAAAGAAAAATATCCTTATCTGTTTGAACAAGTCTAGTAGTGATCGTGCGAACTCTTATCTCTAAGCAAACTAATGTTGTGTTCCATTTGGTGCAAAGACACCCCATATCTCCCCTAAATGCTTTACTATGGTAACTCCTCAAGTTGTGCAAGAATTGTATGTGTTGTGATTATTTGAGTCATGTGCAAACCCTTTTTGGTAAATGAAAGTTTTGTAAGAACTCTTGTGACAAGTGAATGATTAATGGTAGTATAGATTGGTAATGATTAATTGAAATGAGTATAGTGTATTGGTTGAATTGTATGGGACTCATTGAAGTGACCAAACTATGTGCAAAAATGTGCAAGTGTTGAGGAAATGAATTATATACCTGTTGTAGGGATAATAGAAGTTTTGTAATGGTGCTTGGAAATATGTTTCGGGGGCTCTCTGACAGGTAGATATGTCCAAATTACAAAGGAAACTCTAGCAAAATTTTCTAAAAATAGGGGAGTTAGTGAAAAATTTGGGATCTTGCATATCATGTTTTTCTTTTTTTTTAAAACCAACTAATTTTAAAAATCCTCATTTGAGGACGAATGATCTTGGGGGGGGGGGGGAGGGAGAATGTAAGGCCCCGGAAATTTTTGCTAAGTAATTTAGGATTTTGTGGTGTCGCGTAGGCTTATTATAATATTTTTATGTGCTATTAACATGGTGTACATCCATTGTATTTGGTAAATATGTGTATAAGTCTTATGGTAAGTAATTTGGGGTCTAAGGAAAGGCCTAAGTCTAAGAAAATTTGGAAAAGTTCATAATAGGCTAAAATTCAAAATGAGCTTGCACTAGTCCCTAATTTGAATGAGCATATCTAAATATTTATAAGGTTTGATGTGATGAATTACCTATCAAATGAAATGTCTTCTAGTGTAGTTACCAATGCTTCAAACCATTCGTCATTTGGACATTCCTACGCAAAGTTGTGATCAAATTACCAAAGGCTGGAAAATGCGATCCTGTGTCAAATCTGTGACCGTTGAACCTGTCGCATTTCTGACTTTGCGGTCGCATTTCTTTCGCAGACTGGGCCAGTGTAGCCCAGTTTTGGGCACCGATTTTGTGTTGCATTATGCGGCCAGCATTCTCGTTTTGTGGTCCGTTCTGCTATAGCAGACCCGACATCGAGGGTTAATTTTCTAATTTTTATAACCCGACCCTATTTCAATATATAGGCTTTGGGGTTCATTTTGGGGTCATTTCTTACTGATTTTAGAGAGAGATGAGAGTATATAGAGAGATAATGGAGAGGTCTATGTTCATAAACATCCAAACCTTGCATCAACCTTCAAGAATCAAAGAGCCCAATCATAAGTTCTTCATCCAAGAGGTAAGATTCTATACATTAGGCTTTAATTTCAAGTTTGGGGTATGAGATGAGGTATTAAGGTACGATTCTTGGGTGTATTAATATTGTGTATAAATGCATGTACAACTTAGGTTTATGGGAAGATTGCGTAACATAAATAAGTAAAGATTTGGTTGGGGAATGAAGGAAAACCTTGAAAAAGAGATTTGAAATTAAGATGCTCAACTAGTATTTGATAAAATGCTCAAATAAGCTGAAACCATGAATACCTTTCTAATATGTGTTCAATTTTGTTATATCTCAAACTATAATGGAATTGCTAGAATTTTCGGAACGTTGTAGTAACTTAAGGAAAGCTTAAACGAGGTATGTATGGTAAACTTTAACTCTTGTAGAATCCCCTTGTTGTGACGAGCATACGGTATGCGTACCTTGTATGAAAATATGTGCATTGATTGCCTTAGTTAATTTCCATATCACCAAGTATTATGTGATTGTGATAAGTGATTTGATGTGCCTATCTTGTTATGTGCAAAGTTTGTAAAAGCTTGAGGATGTTGACATGGAAGTATGTATTTACTTATGTGAACTATTTGTGAATTCTTGTGATTAATGTGCCTTGAACGTTGTTGATTAAGTCTTCCGATATGATGGTGCAAGTAAATGGAAACAAACCAAATGTGGGTGTGTGAATGTGTTTGTGTGGTAAGAGCTGTGTAACAAATGATGGAAAGAAAAAGTAATTGATGCAATTGAAATAACTGTGGTAGTATCATATGTGGATTGTCGTGGGCAATTATCGTTGTGACTTAAATGGCATATGAGTTGTTAAATATGATGGAAATGGTATTGATGGTTATGGAAATTTTTAGTGAATTGTTGTTGTTGTTGCTGTTGTTATTGTTTCTCCTTGTGAATTGTTGTTCTTGTTGTTGTTCTTGTTCTTGCTGTTGTTGTTGTTGCTGTTTCTAAATTGTGATTGTTCGGTGGGATCGGGTTGCGCATCGCAATACGAAGTAATAAGGTGTGGGTTGTGGTGATAAGGGTGACCGAGGTAATAAGGGTGGCCGATGTAATAAGGGTGGAAAGTGATCGAAATCACTATTGAAGTGAAAATATGAGAAAATTGTGAAATCATTGATGTGATAATGTTGAAGGGGAAAAGGAGAGATTATGAAACTTGTTTGGCTTTGATTGTTTCTTTCACGTGCATTTGATCGTTGATTCTATTGATATATGTTACTTGTGTGCTATTTGATTTTACTTGGGGCGAAGTTTGTTCATACATACCAGTACAATTCAAATGTACTGACGCCCCTTTTGCAGGGAGCGCTACATTCGTGTTATAATTGTAGGTGGTTCTATAGCAGGTACTCCAGCCTACCGATAGTAGCACCTTATCCACTTTCCGTCAGTCTTATTGGTGAGCCCCTTTCCTCTCAAGGCCCTGCGTGGCTCATGCCGCTTTTCTTCCCAGAGTCTTATTTTGGTATTTGTGTAAGGTATAGCCGGAGCCTTGTTGCCGGCATTTTCATATTATTCTTTAGTTGTAGTTAGAGGCTCCGTAGACAGGTTGTGGATAGTGTCGGGCATGGGAATTTAAAATAAAAATATTCATGTTTGGCAATGATGTATAAAACTTGTAATACCTTTAATATGGCGAATGAAGTTGCTAATGAAAATGAAATGGAAATCGTTAATGATATGTTTATAGAATTTGATTAATGGAGTCCATTTCAAATTTATTCATTGGTTAGTTTGGGTAGAATGAGATCTAACAGGCTTGCTCGGTCGGGTTTACTCGGTTGAGCACCGGTCGCGCTCCTCGGATTTTGGGGCGTGACAACTTGGTAGTAGGTTGGATCAACACAGTAATGGATATGATTGGTTCTTTGGTGCTATGTTCCTTCTGGATTATGGTATTATGTTAATTGCTCTCCGTGGTCGTGGTAATACACTTTGGGTACTTGATGTCGAATTTCACATGATTATTGAAGTTGAGAAGGGTGGCTCGAGGTATATAATATGGACCAGCGTTTGGATGGGGTCACGCATTATGGTGGAGTTATATTGAGGTATGATCCTCTATGATAGATTTGTGTATTTTGGTTCTGCGGGGTATGATGGGTTCTTAGCATTGCGTTGTGGTGGTACTCGTTGAGCTTGCAGGACGGTTCTCTTATTTGAATCATTTTCTATGTTTGAGTACCTTTGGAATATTTCTTATTGGTACACGGATTGCATGGGCTCTGGCTTTAGATTCTATTGATGTGTCACACTAGAGCTATTATGTTAGATGAGATGAGGTCAACGTACCTAGAATGGGTGCTATTAGATCAAATTACGGTATATTTGGAAGGATATTGTTGCTGATCGGCTTAGAAATTTGCTATAGTTCCTATCGAAGGAAAGGGAGTTCCACAACTTGTTAATCTGATGAATGGTTATAAGTTCTACATGTTTCTTTCATCACTGGCAGTGTACGAAGGTTTTAGAACGAGGATTTATTTGGTATGAGGTTTATTACCGGTATTGGGTTATTTTGAGCAGCTACTGTGATTGGGACATTATCTCTATGAGTATTTGCGTTATGCGGTATATCATGTGATTACATCTTGGGTTATGATTACGCCTTGATACAACTTGTTTAGACTTATACATTGTGTAGATGCGAGATTCCGATCTTATAGAAAATTTCGGATGTTGGAAATTTTGGTTCTAAGGTTTATGGGCTAGGGTGAATTATGAAATTTCAGTTATGTTGTGTTAGCTGATCTATATGGGATAGGGTGATGTGGGATCACCCCCGGGTATAAGCGTGGTAAGGTTACACTGCGGTTTAATGGCTTTGAAAACAACTCTAGGCACGTTCGAGGACGAACGTATGTTTAAGTAGGGGAGGATGTAACGATCCGACCGGTCGTTCTTAGCATTTGCACTTCGCTCGGTTGTTTAAGGTCATGAGTAGCTCTGTATGATGTATTATGACTTATATGAATCGTCAATTTTGGTTTTCAAGTTATTCGGAATTGATTAGGAAGAATGATTCTCAGCTAGAAGTTTTAAATTTGAAAGGTTTGACCAAGTTTGACTTTTTAGTATTTGACATCAGATTGGATTTCTAATTGTTCCGTTATCTCCGCTGGGTGATTTTGGACTTAGGGGCGCATCTGGATTGTGATTTGGAGGTCTGCGGTAGAATTTGTCTTGAAATGGCGAAAGTTGAAATTTTGGAAAGTTTGGCCAGGAGTGAACTTTTTGATATCAGGGTCGGATTCCGATTTCGGAAGTTGGAACAGGTCCGTAATGTCAATTGTGACTTGTATGATAAATTTGAGGTCAATCGGACATGATTTGATAGGTTACAACATCGGTTGTAGAAATTTGAAGTTTCAAAGTTCATTGATTTTGAATTGATGTGTGATTCGTCGCTTCGATATTGCCATGTGGGTTTTGAGGCCTTGAGTAGGTCCGGTTATGCTATGCGATTTATCGGTATATTTAGATAGGTCCCGAGTGACTCGGGTGAGTTTCGGGCGAGATTCAGAGCATTTTTTGAAAATTTTGGCTAAGGCTGGTGGCTACTGGTTCTGGTGTGATCGCACCTGTGGCTGGATTTGCGTAGGTGCGATGGACATAGAAGCGAGCACAGGTGCGAGATTTCACTGTTGGGTGGGAGTCTGCAAATGTTGAAGGAATTGCGCAGAAGCTCTACCGCAGATGTGATTCTGAGAATTGCAGAAGCGACTATTGGAGGGTCGCGGCTGTCTCAAAATGCGAGCCTTTTTCCGCAAAAGTGAAGGTCGAAGATGTGGCCACTTATCCACAAATGCGAAATCACTAGGCAGAATATTTTCGAGGGTTGGTTATTTTTATCACATTTTTTGAGCTATGGACTTCGGAATGGAGCGATATTTGGAGCAAATTTCATAACACGGATCGGGTAAGTTTTCTCTACTCGGTTTTGGTTATATTTCATGAATCCATCTTCATTTTTAGCAATTGGTTGATGAATTTAAAGGGGAAAATTAGGGGTTTTATCTAAAGTTTCATTATGTGAATTTTTGAGTATTGAACATCGATTCGGAGTCGGATTTGAGTGAAACTAGTATGGTTGGACTCGTAATTAAATTGGTTGTCGGATTTTGTAAGTTTTGTCGGGTTCCGAGGCGCGAGCCCAGGTGTGATTTTTGGCCGGCTTTGGGTTTTGATTAAGGATTCGATATTTATCATTTGGAATTTGTTTCCTTGGGCTTTATTGATGTATTCAAGTTGCTTTTGGCAAGTTTTGAGCCATTGAGAGATCGATACATGCGTGATGGCATTTTTGGAGCATCGCTTGGCTTGCTCGGTATTGGAACTTGCTTGTTCAAGGTAAGTAACTCTTTTAAACTTAGTGTTGACGGTATGAAACCCCGAATTTTATGTTATGTGATTAGTGTTGAGGTGATGCACATGCTAGGCGACGGACGTGTGGGCGTGCACTATGTTAGTTGTGACTCTGTTATTTTTGTGGTACTGTGTAGTTACCTGATCTTACTTGTAACCATGAAATTCCTACGTACTTGAGCTATTGATTTGTGATACATTTTAGAAACCATGCCTAGGCTACATGCTTATCCTATTGGGAGGCACTGAGGTTATTTCTACTGTTGAGTTATCTGCTTTCATTTCTTTATATATTCAGTTATACGCATTCATATGTATATCATATCTCAGTCTCTGTTGTTATTTGTTGATATTTCATATCATCATTTATGGTCCAGTTTCATGACATCATGAGCCCTTGAGAGAAAGACTGGAGAGATTGATGACTAAGTGAGGACGAGGGCTTAATTGTGAGTATATTGTTACCATAGCACGTGAGTTGTCCATGCGGATCCAGATATTGATATTATGGGACATGAGTTATCCATGTGTATCCAGATATTGATATTATAGCACATGAGTTATCCGTGCAGATTATAGCGCTTGGGATGTAGGAGCCCATCCGGAGTCTGCTTACCCTAGTGAGCACAGTTGCTAGTTGTTATTATGTTTGGGCTAGGTATGCCTTGATCAGTACTGAGTGACTGTGTGTGACAAGTGATTGACCGTGATGAGAGGAAAGTATGAGATAGTGAGATTGAGTTTTCTGAGAGTGTGAATACATGAGTTCATCACTGAGATGATTGCATTTGATATGCGTACTTGAGATACATGCACTGAGATGCATTTCCTTCAGCTACCTGGTTTTGGGTGACATTTATGAATTCACCTGTATATTGACATGTAGGCATAGCAATGTATTTTCCTCATACTATCTTGAAAAAAATGAAACATCTTATGTATGGTTGAAAGGTTTTTGGGAAAATCATAGTTTTCAAACATACTCATATTTCTATGATTTCGGTATAAAATTTGGGTTTTTCATTGATATACTTGAAAAGTGGAACTATTTTCAATAAACTGAGCCTTTTAACTCCGAGTTACTTCTTTTATTACTTGCTTTACGTTGTTATGAACTATTATTGACTGTTGGTGTTGGACCTGACCTTTGTTCTAGCTCGTCACCAATTTCAACCTGAGGTTAGGTTTGTTACTTACCAGTACATGGGGTCGGTTGTACTGATACTACTCTTTTGCACATTGTGTGCAGATGTTGGCTACTGAGGTTGCTTTGTTTGATGGGAGCTGGATTTGTATATGTACCTACGTTTCGGTTGTAGCTTCCTCTTGTTCATGGTAGCCGTAAATTTATAAAAACTCAATTTATGTACTTTTCAATAGAAGATGTATTTACTTCATATCAGCTTTGTAAATTCTATTCTTAGAAGCTCATGATTTGTACTACCAGTCCTTGGGAAATGTGAAACATTCAGTTAACTCCTCTATTTAAATGTTTTATTGACTTCATTGGTATTAGATACTTATTAGTTGGATTACCTAAAGGGTTGGCTTAGGTGCCATCACGATTAGTGGATTTTGGGTCGTGACACTGTTCCATCATTTGCTTGAACATACTCTCAATATGTCTGATCTCATTTTTTGAAGAACTTGAGCCATGTGAAGGATAAGGAAGTGGGTTGCTTTGTTGTTGATACATTAGGGGCCTTTGAAAAGCCGCCATCGGTTGCCTTTATTGTTACCCCAACCTCCCTTGGTTGTTGCCTTCCTAAATTCCTTGGTTGTTTCCACTCCAATTTCCTTGATTGTAGTTATTATGCCAATTTCCTTGATTGTAGTTATTATTCCAATTCCCTTGATTGATAGAATTCCAATGCCATGATTGTTTTTTGGTCACCATTGTTGTTGGTTTGGGCCTTGGAAGTTGTTTCTTTGCCCTTGAAAATTGTTCACATATTGCACTTCCTCCTCTTGCTCATTATAAGAATCGACTTGATCAAAACCGACATCATCTCGCACATAGTTGTCCACTCGAGTTTGTACTTGTGGACCCTTAGACCTCTTATTGTTCACTAGAACATTCACTCCCTCCATAGCATGAACATGCTTAGGAGCTTGCACTTGATTAAGTTGGGCCTTTGCTAGTTAAGTTATGGTAGTGGTCAATTTGGCAATGGCTTGCCCATGGTCATGAAATTTTTTCTGAAGGTAGATTATGTTCGGATCACCTTGTGGAATATTTTCCCGGGATTGCAAGCTGATGACATCTCTGCCATCTCATCTAGAATATCATACATCTCCTAACAAGGCATAGTCATAAAGTTTCCACCGGTTAGTTTATTCACTACATGTTGGTTGGTTGCGTCAATCCCACGATAAAAAGTTTGTTACAACATGTTTTCCGCCATATCATTGTTGGGACATTCCTTAACCATTATTCTATAGCGCTCCCAAATTTCGTGTAGTGGTTCATTCGGCTCTTGTTAGAACACCAAGATCTCATCTTGAAGTGTATCCGTGTGCACGGGAGAGAAAATTTTAGCAATGAACTTCACTGCCAACTCATCCCAAGTGTGAATTGAATAGTTCGGCAAATATTCCAACAAATCTAAAGCTTTACCCCATAGAGAGAAGGAAAAAATCCTTAGCCTCAACGCATCCTTAGAAATATTAGTTTGCTTGCTCCCCCAAAATGTATCCACAAAGCCCTTCAAATGTGTATAAGCATTTTTAGTTGGTGCATCGACAAAGAAGCCTCTTTGCTCAATTAATGTGATAATCACGTTTGTGATTTTTAAGTTGCTCGCCCTAATATGAGGAGGGGCTATTGCACTAGCATAACTTTCATTGGGTAATCTTTGGTGTTGAGCTGCTCGTTGTGGGGGTGGGGGTGGAACGGGCACGTTGTCATGTGGTACCCTACATCTCTGATTGGCTTGTGGTTCTTGAGGTACCTCATCTACTTGTTCCTCCTCCCCGTCTAAGTCCCCCAATGGAAAATTTCTGAGCTCATGTTCGTAATGTCTGTACCTATGATTTCTTAAACAAATAAGTACCACGGAAAGGAAAGAAAATATTCCAAAAACACACTCAAATATATAGCTAGCACTTTTTTAATTCCCCGGAAACGAACCTAAAATATCGATCCACTCCCAATCCACACTCAACAATAAGTGGAAGAGGTCGTTGGAAGAATGCCGATTTCCTCAAGAAGCTAACAATGGTAGCTAGAGTGATACTTGATGCATGAAGACGAAACAACTTAAATACACTTCCAATCAAGTTGGTTTTGCAAATTACTTCTATAAACTACACTATTAATGCTCGATTAGAGTAATGAAACTAGAAATTGACTAATTGTTTTTGGTTGTTTTCAAATAGGTAAAAAAAACCTAGGGATGTAACCTTCGCCTAGGTGTTCGCCTAATAGGATAATTATGTTAAAACTTGTTCTACTAACTGGGGTATAATATAGCTCTTAACGCTAAGTTACTCACTCAATACCTCTCGATCATAGAGTGATTTTTCCCAATTTGTCTTTTTCAAGCCTAAATGGGTATCAAGGTAAATAGTTTATATGAGCTATTTACTGTGAAAATGGTAACAACAATTAAATTTGTAAATGGGATTCTAAAAATACATTATCTATTCCCGAGCTAGTTTATGAGGGTGATTAATGCTAAAATGTGAAGTAAGACAGTAGAGATCGAGTTAGCCAAAGAGATAATCGAACCAGTAAGGGGATGTTCCCGGGTGTAAAGCAAGCCACTAGGTACCTCAGAGCCAAACCTCGAGCCTATCTCAGGCTTATCGAGGGTAGTCGGGAAGGGGATAACAGATAACGATATAAATAAGTAAGGCTCTATACTATCAATCTTGAGCTAAATGATGAAGAACAAACGAAGAAATAATAAAATTCTAAGACGACCTCGGGATCGATGAAGGCTGATAATTTGGAAGAGAGAGAGAGAGAGAGAGATTATTGCATTGTGGAGAAATAGAGCAACGTCAATAGTTTACAAGGTAGGGTGAGTCCCCCTTATATTGGTGAGGGGACTCGGTAAAGTAAACATATATTAATTGCAAGGGTACAAAGATGGGATGGCCAGACGCAAGTCCTCTCAGTAGGCTCTTAGATAGGCGAGACCTGTCAGGTGTAGCCATGTGCTTAGGAGACTTCCTTTCTTATCCTAACCTCAGACCCTGCTTCTTTTAATTCAGACCTCGACGAGCCCTAAGGCCGATAACTCGACCGTGGCCTCCCACCCTTGGGGTCTTGGGGAAGGCTTCCAAAATGTCTTGATAGCAAAAAATCAAGTCTTCTGATTTTACTGCGTATAGGCAATCTCCGCATTTCTCATGACGAAGAGATAGGAATAGATTCTGACACTCGACTCCTCGAGCTCCTTGTGGAAATTCTATAATGATGACTCAGATCATGGCATAATCTTCTATGACAGATGGCGTGTCTCATACATCTCTGTTTCCTGTCGTTTCTGCTTCTCGAGGCAGAAGTGCTGCCGTCGGTTCATTTTTTCAAGGAAGTAGTAATTACACCCATCGGTCAATCTTCCAGGGCATTGATGATCGTGTCGTTTCCCTCCCTATAAATGAGGGCATTTTATGGCATCACATCCTTCATCTCAATACTTCTGCTGGTATGCTTTGCTTCTTCCTTCCCATCCTCTTTTACATTTGATTGCCATGATGGAAGCTTTCTATCTCAAGGCTATTTTGAGGAGTTCTTCTGGGCCGCGTCGAGGCCTTCTGCAGGGGCCTTCCTTTTTCAAACATAAACATGATGTCCCGATACTGTCACGGTCGTCAGTGTGTAGGCCATTATTGCTATCGTTGGCCCGGGATGGCGATGGGTGGAGAGTTGGTTTCACCTTTGTGTAGATGGTCGTTCGAATTATACACCGCTGCTTACCCTTCTACCTAGGCCTAGTATGGCACTTCATCCCTAGGGCTCTTTCTTTCCCATAGGATAAAGTGGCATCGCCGGCCGTTGAGGCGGGGGCCCGCTGAATCTTTAAGCTTTGGCTTCGGCGAGCCATGTCTCTTTTGTCTGCCTCCTCTACGTCCCCTTCTTTTTCTTCACTTCGTCTTCCCCGGCGGAGATCCTTTAGGGAATTGAGCTGGGAGCCTATGGGAGGTGGAGGTTGAAGGAGTCACCCTCGAGGATACGTGCTCGAGGGTTTGGCACCCGGTAGTGCTGATACCGGAAATGAACTCTCGAGGGCGGCTCGGGCACCCGAGTTTCATCACATGTACATCCTCTCGTTCCTCAGCTTTAGGCGTAGATTTTTGTGAGCCTTTGTACTTTGTATGTGATGACCCTTCGGGGCTTTGTAATCGAACATCGTGAACCCTCAGGGGCTATTGTACTTGAAATCTTCATAATGAGAAATGAACTTTGCTGACCTCGGTTTTTGAATTTTCTCTACTTTTGTATGCTTTCATGCCCTTCGAGGCTTTTCAAATGTATCATTTTGTGTTGCTGATCCCTGATTTTTAATTTGGGCGGGAGCATTTTCTTTGATTTCTTGCCGATCCACACGGGTTCTTTTCGGTCCTATCATCGTCTTTTGGGACAACTCTGGATCAATCTGATAGATTGATGCAGTGAGAGTCTCCCAAGTTATTCAGAGATCGCGCGTTGAGTTTCGAGGTCTCCAGGGGTACTACCCCGGATGTAGGCCGTCTTCGGGTACCCTGGAGCCCCTATAGATCTGGATGTAGATGGTCCTTCGGGCCGCATGAAATAGACTTTTGCTTCACTTTTGGTGCCTGTTTTTTTTACGGCCTTCGGGAATTTTGAATGTCTTCTTTTGTTTATAGGCCGTCGTAGTTCGTCATGATAGCTCGTTCTGGTCTCCACCTGATTGGCAAAGCTCTTCCATGCTTTCTTTTTTGTCGTATTTTTGACTGATGGAGGATTGACCGGATAGGCTTGAGCTGTCGAGGCCTGCAGGATCATTTGGAGATCTTGTATCAAATTCCGGGGCCTTCGAGAATGATACCCTGAATAAAGGTCATCCTTGGGTGCCTCGGTGGGCCATGTTGATTTTTGATGAGAGTGTAAGGTTAGCTTCCGTTTGAGGAGTTTGCCTATGTGCAGGGTGTTTCTTTGGGGCCTCGTGGAGTGTTTGGAGATTGGAGCTCCCAGGGTTTACTCCTCCGAGGTGGGAAACGCGAGCCCGGATGCTTGCCTCGTGTCTGGCATCGGTGCTTTGGAGCTTATGTGAAATGCTGCCTGGAGCACGGAGATAATTCGCGTGGATTCTCAAGCTTATTCATCTGTTGGGGGATGTTTCCTGGGTTGGGTATTGACACATCGATTCATATCGAGTCCATTTGGCTTCCTGGAGCTTACATCTAGCTGGTGACTCGCCGTTGCCTCTTGTATATAAGAGGGGTGGCTTCGGCCTTTTTGCGATACTCCATTATATTTGGGCAGCTGTTCTTCTGTTTGGGCATAGGGCTCCTTATCTTTTAAAATGCGAAAAGTGTCATGCATATGCATATAAATGTCATACCATGCATGTGTATATGCATTCATAACATCATCAAGCCTCTGAGAGCATCCCATCATATCATCCCGGCCACTGTGGGCAAATCATCAATATATACCAGCTAATCAGGTGGTGGTGCGTATACAACGTTAGAACCTTTTTCCATATCCCATATGCATATATATATATATATATATATATACATACATACATATACACATACACGTATATAACGCCATCTGGTCATGGATCAATGTACATGAATGCAATGCATGAGAAGTACGTCATAAAATCTTTCGAAGTGTCATAATACTATTATACCTTTGATTAATTCATAAAATAAACTTTATTAACGTATGTATTTTCTGAGACCCATGACCAGATGATAAAATAATAGAACACGTAGGGAATCAAGAACATAAGCATCTCTAGTATTTCTATGAATAGAGTCATTTATAGAAATTATGCATTTTCTTGTTTTGTTTGTGTCGTATAGGTCATGCCAAAAGAAATAAGAGATAGCCTTAACATACCTGAGCCGGTTCTCCGGACAATCCATCTAACACACGACAATCGCAACAAAATACGTGACGGCAAGACCGGAGTAGGAAAAATTCGTATGATGTTCTTGAGAAAAATTGCACCGTACTCCTATAGAATCGCAAAATCTCGTTGCTAATTTTTCTAAGAAATTTCGTATGAACTTAAGTAACTTACATTACTGTCAAGTATTATCTTGGAGGAAACCTTCTTGCTGAACCTTCTCATTAATTTTAGAGACACCAAAACGAATTGAAAATGGGTTTTAAGTCTTTTTGGAATGAAATGTTGTTTTGTATTCCAATTCCTAGAAATAAAGTGTCTTCCCATTCTCAATTAGGTTGCCACCTTTCCATTCAATTGTAAGAGTCATGAATATGGACAAGGCCTTTCTTCCACGTGGGGGGTGGGGTGGAGAAATTTTAATCTTATTCTATAATTAATTAATTAATTAGGTAATATCCCGCTATCCGGTAATTAACCAATTATCCGTATAATGAAAAATTATCTCAAATTACTTAAAATTCTACTTATTTTTAACAAACTTTATATACCTTACTATCATGGCCATGTGGTACCTTGTATGGTACTAGTCCATAAATATCGAGAATTTTATCTCGGGCCGTATTTTATCCCAAAATGACAAATTTCGACGAAACTCATTTTCTTCGATTTTCTTACCATCTCTCCTTCACGAATTTACTTATCCTTTGATTGAAATAGCATATACTTGTAACCTAAAAATAATCTTATTTCCGTGCTTGCGTCAATTAACTTTACGATGAAACCTTAACGTCCAAAAATGCGGGATGTAACATCTCTTTCCCGAGCTTCCATCAATTTACTTATTGCGTACTTTCACGTACGAAAATATGGGGTGTAACAACATGTAACCTATCAATTTTTCCCTTTTTGAATATGAAAAACTTATAATTGAAAATCCTAGACGGAGCCATGAAGGACCAGATTGTGAACCAGAAAGACCTTAAGTTCCCCCCGAAGCACTGCATTCCCCCTAAGTCAGTCCCTGAACTTTTGTGAGTTCCCCCTGAATGAGTTTCCCCTGAATCTGTATTTTTTTCAGATTATTATTCATTCATTCATTTACACTCTTTTATTAATCAATAAAATCTTTCCCCTTTTGGCATCATAGAAAGCACAGAACAAGTTAGCAGCATAAAGAAGTCTAGCATAGATAACTCATGCTACTTATGTGCTCAGAACATGATAGAAGATAGAAACAAAAGAGCAACAACATAGATAGCAAAAAGAAAATCACTTTCATTAACCAGAATTGGACTTTTACAGGAAGGAGCAGAATCATTGTTTTCATCCACAGTCTAGACCAAACAAAAAACAATTTCCATAAATAACAAACCATCACCAAAAAACAACTTAAGAAGATAGACACTGGAAACTGGACACAAAGGGGACATTCTTTAAGGGACACTGGAGGAAGGGGGCTAGGAAGAGGAAGCAAGAGTTTGGAATACAAGATCCATGTGAGCATTCGCGGACATTTGCTCATTGAGCAGTCTTTCTTTCAGGTCCTCCACCTGTTTCCTGAGTTCAACATTCTCCTCGGTTAGGCGTGCAACCACTTCGCTGTGAGAATTACTAGAACAAGGTACCTCTTGCAACTGACTAAGCTGATTCTCGAGAATCGTATTCCTAGCCTTAAACTTCCAGATTTTCTTTGTGGTACTATTCTGAGCATTTATCAGTTGAGAGATTGTGGAAGTGCTTCCAACTCCTCCAACTTTGTCAATACACTTACACTCCTCCAAAGTATTTTTTTGAAAATGATTGCTTTTTGGTGCCCACTTTGGCCTGTCCCAGAGGTACTTTGAAAAACTCAAAGACCTTTGTAAGAAGCAACCCATAAG
Organism: Nicotiana glauca; assembly: GCA_026770625.1. Classification (NCBI taxonomy): domain Eukaryota; kingdom Viridiplantae; phylum Streptophyta; class Magnoliopsida; order Solanales; family Solanaceae; genus Nicotiana; species Nicotiana glauca. The sequence goes on along the minus strand of MU750150.1, from coordinate 93,140 downwards.
GCAGTCCAGGATTCCCATCTCTAAGGTTTTCTACCTTCTGCATATGCTCAATCATTATAGCAGGCAAATTGATGGAGTAAAAATTATCGAAGGTTCCATAAGGAATAAGTCATATTTGGATACAACTAATCTTCTTTTAGCGTGGGGAAGCAACACTTTGTTAGCCATCTCAAATAGCAACTGATAAACTGGAAGGAGTGCCTTCTTATGCACATGTTCCCCATGTTGTACTGCCTTGTCCTTGACAATGTTATTTATGAAGTTTGGTGTGTAGGCACCCTGAACAGATGACATTCCTTTGGTAGGAACACCCAGTATTGACTCCAATAAGGCAGAGTCCATCACTATGTCTACCCCATTTACAAACTCAGATTTGATCACCATCTACTGTGAAGAGACTTGTGTAGAAACTTCGTACCTTGTCCTCATGCACTATAGGAGCCTCACTTGTAAACAGATTGGTCCACTATTGAGAATCACAAATGTCCACTAATTGTCTCATCCCAGCACTCTCTAGTATGTCAAAGGCAAATATGTGCCCCACAGTACTTCCTAATTCCCCAACATCCTTTTCTCAAACCTCAGAGACCCGCTCACTTTTCCTTTCTTGATGGAACCAGGTTCCTCATTATCATCATCTCTCTTTCCTTTCACTGAATTGCCAACAAGCTTTTCTTTCTCCACTGACTTGTTCTGTATATGTTCGCCATAGTTTTCCACTTCTTCCTTATTAGACTTATCACCACGCTCCTTCACTTTCTTGTCACCAGAAGTTTTTACCAACTTTTTATTAGAACCAGCGAAAACACTCTTGGAAGAACCCTCGGCACTATTAGAGGTGTGCCTTTCGGATTGAGAGAGAGTGTGTTTCTTCCTTGAAGACTTGCGGGTCAGGGAACTAGGTTCCGCTTTGGTTTCCTCATCCACATCCACTACAGCAACATCCTCAGCTTGTACAACTTTTCCATCTTTGACCAACCTTCTCCTTCTCCGACTCCTTTTACCCTTCTTGAGGGAAAACTCTAGAGCCTCATTTTGCTGTAATCGTGTAGTAGCTTTCTTAGGAGGTGGCTTTGAAGTTACCATTGGCTTAGTCCTAGCCCTGATAAAAATACCATAAACCAAATCATCTGTGTCTTCTTCACTATCAAGATTTATCTCAGGCACCACCATATTCAAAGGCTCGGCATCGAAGTGGGGAGAAGAAGCAGGATCAATACTGACCTGGGGAGATGACTCCTGACCTGGATCCTCCATGGAGGGATCAGGTTCATATTTTGGGACCCCAGTAGCATCATCTTGTGCAGGTTGTTCAAATGGCATAATTTATGCCTCTTCTTCTGATGGATGGGTCTCTTCCCTCTGAGGCTCAAACCCTTCTACACATTTCTCTATAATTACCCCTTCTGGATCAATGGAAAATGTATTATCTATTCCCTCATTTTCTTGTGGTTCCATGAAGATTTCAACTGATGAAGGAGTGATACCTACAGAACCACAACTTGTCATGATGGTCTCAAGCTCTTCATGAATAATCACCAGATCTTCACTCAAGTGCTCAGCCATGGATAGAGTTGAAGGTTCCTACACGAGGTTCTCTTGTTTACCCTATTCACCCTATTGACTTTGTTTAACTGGTGAGACTGGAGGAAGACAGACGTTCTCAGACTTGCTCAGATGAGGAGTGGACTCGGAGTGGGTAGAAGAAGGAGTGGAGTATGGAGAAGACTCTTTTTTAGGGTTTGGACTAGTGATTGTGTTGGGAGAGGAGTTCACCGCTGAAATACTGACTAGTGAGTGCTCAATCACAGTGTTGTCAGGCACACTGAAGGTTTCTTGATTTTCAAACATAAGGAGACTATTCTCGAAGGACTGTGGATTTGAGTTTGGAAGAGAAAGGGTTATGATGTTGATTTAATTATGATGAAGGACACGTTCTGAAACGGCGACACCCTTTTGCTTGGGAGATGTATCATTTAGAAAAGGAGTGATGTTTGAGTTGTGACGTATTGGCTGAAGAGACACGACTTTAAAGATACTGTCACGCTAATGATGATGTGGCATTGTTTTTGTCCATTTTGAATCATGTATGAAAGAACAAAGAATCTACTAACCTGCCTTAGAGAACTAGGTTCCCTAATAGGTCTGGGAAGTGAGTTTTATCCCCTTATTCATCATGCACTACAGCATCTGCTTCTTTAGTCATCATGTGTGTCTACATGTATGTCATAGAGTTGAGTTAGACTTAGCTAGAAAACATTTTAGCTGGATTTGATCTAACTATGACTTTCATAACCAATAAGGAGGAACCAGGTTCTCAGTTGGGTTTTATCATCCCCCAGTGCAAGGCGATCTTTCTCAGAATGCTTTCTTCCCAGCGCTTTTGGTGAAGATGTCTGCAACTTGATCTTCAGCAGTTACTGTATTTGGCCATCTTGAGTTGGACTCAAGATCTTCTGATTTGTTGCTTCATCCACAAGACTTGACCACAGTAGGATGCTGATTATATATATTCTGCTTCAGTTATTGAGAGTGCCATTGAATTCTGCTTCCTTGAGCCTCATGACACAAGACAGGAACTTAGAGACTATCTCAATTCATGTGAACTTTTCCTATCTATTACTTGGAGGACAGTAGAGAACCAGGTTCTTTATTCTTCTAGGATATCTTAAAATTCTTACACCAACCTTCAAATGAGAATCCTTTGGATTTGACTAAGACCTTGCATAGAGCCCAACTCTGACCACGATGTCTACTCTACTTACAGTGAGATACAGGAGTGATTCGGTGATGTCTCTATGCAAAAACCCTCTTTCCAGCAGCTTGTTTTTCAACTTCTATTGTTGTAGACGCAGGACCCGGTTCCTTGCTGGAATCAATGGGTGTTCTGTACCTTGATCAGTATTTCTATTCTCTTTTGAGATGGGTATGTCAGGAGGATTCCTCCATCTCTTTCACCGTCAGATTTTCAAGGCAGGCCCTTCCAATTGTTGAGGACATAATAATTATACCTAGATATCCTCAATTGAGTTAGCAGCTTTGGTCAAGATGTTTATAGACCCTTTATCAATTAATATTGACCGTGCCCAATTTTAAAGAGTCATTTTATTCTTTTCAACATTCATCTGATGTGGTGTTCTTTGAGCTAAGTGGTTGAGTAATTCTTCTTTGAATATAGCATTCATCCAATTATGGCACTATCCAAAGCTGTTCCATGATTTAATCTGATGCAAACCACGTTTATTTCTATTGGTACCTGGATCTTCTTGACAAAAGCCATAGTTTCTTGAAAGATCTCATCCTTGGTTCTGAAGTGATGTCTACCCCTTTTGGACTTGAATGAAGATCTGACATGCTTTCCTTTTGTACATGCATTGCACACTTCATGTTACTTGTTACTCGACTTGATCAGACCATGAACCAAGTTCTTCAGATCCAGTTTGTTTAGCAATAGACAATGTGCAATGCTCCAGTCTTTTGTCCCATGGTTCAGCATTGTCTTCAACAGCTTCTAACAAACTTATATCTCCAATCTGCAGAAGCTCAATCACAACAACATAAGTACTCTTGTGTCTTTTGGCTATGACATCACCTCACCAGTCACAGGATTTGAGATTGTGCATATCCTGTACAAGCATTCCACCTTATTTCCTTTGACACAAATCTTCCAACTCCTAGAGCTTACACCTTTTTTAGCCATTTTCAATAGGGTACACTCTCTCCTTGCAGGGTTTTTCAGTGAAGGAAAATTGATTGTATTTCCAGTCATGTCCTATAAGAAGTCGTTGTTCATGTGTCATTATTGGTTGTTCCCTTTCACTACTCCATGCACACAGAAATCAAGGGTTAGATTTAGGAACCAAAACAAGTTTGGGCCCCTTGTTAAGAGAAAAAGGATGAATGAGTGCTCTCTTAGTCAAAGCAGGCAAAATGCGTTTCCTATTTGATAGTTTCTTACTTAATGAATCAGGCCCTCTTGCAGTAAATACGTTTCCTATTTGAAGGTTTCCTGTTTGATAGACCAGGTCCTCTTGCAGTAGTTGCTCTCTTAGCAAAGACTTTATTTCTCTGATGAGACTGAACCCTGGCCATGCAATTTTCCTTGAGCTGCCCATTGTTGCCACAGTGGTTACATAGCCAATTGTTAGGTATAGTAACATACTTGATATGAGGGTTGTAGGGAATATTTCCCTTTGAAACCCAATCCACTGCCTATTTCCGCCCAAGTTGGTGTGCATGGCAGTGATAGCATCCGAGCACCAGGTCCACTTAAGCAATTTCTCAAGATCACTCTTTACTTTCCCTTGTTCTTTTTGAAGCTGTTTGTTTTTCTCAAGTTCAGCACACAGACTAGTCTTTACCAAGTTTAACTCATTTTAAGCTTAATGTGTGCTTCACTTGCAACTTCCTTTCCCTTTTTCGAGTTTCCAGGCCTATTTAATATTTTGAATTCCTCAATTGTTTCTTTCAAGTCTACTACCACCACTACTAGGTCATCTCTTTCTTACTCAATGATAGCAACTATCTCAGTCAAGGTCCCATTTTCTTTACTTGCACACTCAGTGGTTTCTTTTAAGTCCACCGCGACCACCATTAGATCATCTTGTTCATGTTCTATGCTAGCAATTTTATCTTCTAAGGAATTCTTTTCTCTTTTCAAGTTCTCTATTGTTTCTTTCAAATCAACTACAACGACTATTAAGTCATCTCTAATTTGCTCAGCTTCCCCTAGTTCCGTAGTTAAAGCATTTTTAACATTGATAAGACTATGGTAAGCATCAGTTAGCACATTTAATAATGGCATGAGCTTTTTAAGAGAATAAGATTTTAGATTTCTCTAAACATCCAGAAAGTTTACCTCATCACTGTCGTCATCTTCATCGTCATCAGATTGAGCCATTAAAGGAAAGATTGAATCATATTCAATTGTTTCATTTTTGAATGCCATCATTGAACTAACACCATGGTCATTTTCTTCTTTATTCACTAAAGGAGTCTCCCCATGCAGCAAGAGCTTGCTTTAAAACGTTGTCAGCATCATTCTTCCTCTTGAAGCGTTTGTCAGGAACCTGGTTCCTCTTGGCTTCTTTATCAAAGTTATTATTATACTGATCTTACTTTAGGAGAGGGGAATCTTTGATGAAGTGTAATGGCTTACCATATTTATGACAGAGGTTATAATTTCTTGGCTTGCTAGAACTTCTCATTTTTGGAATGCCTACATTCATGCGAACCATCTTCTGAAATCTTTTTGTCAAGTACATGTCCCCATCTTCACCACTTGAGTCATTGATGTCCGTCTTTAGGACCAGGTTCTTCTCCATCTTGGACTCTCTTCTTTCATTGTCCTTCTTCTTCTTCATGTAATAGGTTTTCAAGTTTCCAACAATTTCATCCATGGTCAGCGTTTGCAAGTCCTTAGCCTCTGTAATGGCGTTAACTTTGTTTTTCCAAGAATTGGGCAGTATACTAAGGATTTTTCTGACAAGCTTGTTTCATGGAATACTTTCACCGAGAGAGTGAAGCTCATTGATGATGAAGATGAATCGAGTATGCATATCTTGGATGGATTCATCATCTTTCATTCTGAATAGCTCATATTCTGTTATGAGCATATCAATCTTGGATTGCTTCACCTAAGTTGTTCCCTCGTGAGCTATCTGAAGAGCCTCCTAAATCTCTTTTGCTAATCGACAAGTTGATATCCTGCTATATTTATCAGGTCCAATACCACACACAATAATTTGCTTTGCACGAAAATTCTTTTCTATGGCCTTTCTATCAGTGTCGTTGAACTCTTTCCTTGTCTTGGGAATGGCTACAGCTGGGTCGCCAAGGTTCTTTTTAGGGACAAAGGGTCCTACACATATTACAGCCCATAACTCAGAGTCTTCAGCCATGATAAAGTCATGCATATTAGTTTTCCACCACCCATAGTATTGACCATTGAACCTAGGAGGTCTGTATGTAGACTAGCCTTCTTCAAAGTTTGGCGGAGTAGCCATGAGGATCCTTTCTAGGTGTTCACCTGATAAAGATAACCTGCTATGATACCAATTGATAGAATATAAGGGTCCAACAACTTCTATAGAGAACCATGTTCTCTATCAGGTTCGACAATACACACACACAAAGCAGAAATTAAATGACAGAAGAAAGTTTACGTGGAAAATTCCTAGCTCAACGGGATTAAAAACCATGACCTACCCTTGTAGGATTTCAACTTCACTGCTGAGAAACTTTCATATTACAACATATGCAACCTAGTAATTAAACTCGTAATTCCTCACTAACTTGTAACACACTTATTACAAGCCACTTAGCAATAACTCGATTCCAAAGACTTCGAAACTTGACTATTTCTAGCCAATACTTAAACATGCAGGTTATGGTTTCCTACAGAATACTTCTTAAACAAGCGAAATAGAAATTTCAGTTTAAGACTATTACAAAGTTACAACTAAACTAAGGACAAATAATAACTCTATGTAGAAATTGGTCCGTAGATGTTTTGTTCTTTGTTCTTGAAGCACTTGACACTTGCATGATGAATCATTATGTGAGTGAACTCTTGTAAAATCTCTAAGTGTTCAAGTGATTTGTTTTACCTCCCTTGAATGCATATATACATGTGTGACATCACTTACAATGATGCAAGCAATATTGGTAAAAAGTCTTCCCTAGAAAGTTGACTGCAACACAGTTCCAGCATTGTAGCGTGTGTAGGCAACAACTTTCCAGCTGGAGAGTTAACTTTCTACAGTTGTCGATGCCCGTTTTTTCTAAAGGCGAAATTGGGTTTACGACATTTGGGGCAGACAACTCTATTACTTTTGGGAATTTGGGTTTGAGATTTACAAGAGTCGCCACCTAATAATTAAGTGCATTAGGACACCAAGGAGTTAAAAAAAAAGAACCAGAGAATGGGTAAAGGCTTGAAATTATCTCAGGGGGAAGGTGTTAGGCACCCCCTAAGATTCACTAGTGTGGTCCCGACCATGCTACAATTGTGACATTAAAGCGAATAAACATACAAGACAACTTTCACATAACGATTACAAGTAGGATTGTATAAAGGTTAAATAAGCATGTTGAAATTAGGGAATAGGTGGTTTCATAGTCGTTTAATAAAATGTATAAGTGCAGAAAAATGGGGGTCAAGTAACGAATAAAAATAATCAGACAAAGAAGTAAACTGGGTGGAAGTTTAAAAAGAAAACAGTGCTGGAAATTCCAAAGAGGTTTGAATTAAAGTGAAATACAAAGTTTAAAGAACTGGAAAACTGACAGTTTAAAGGAAACAAGAACGTAAGCACATAAGGAGGGAGGGGGATCCTAGGTTTATAAATAACATGGATCATCGACGCAACACCCGGTAACCAATTATACGTGTGGTGTTGTCACGTGATCATCATCTCCATGTCTACCCTATCCCACCCCGTTAAGGTACTAAAGCGGAATACTTATTGCATGCTATTACCCGTCCCGATCCTATCGGTCCCGAAGGCATTGAGACTATTAATCCTAAAAGGGGAGGGAATTGGGGGCTTTTCAGAGTTTAAAAGGATAAAAAGTCTAAGGCGACAAACAAGAACACATAAACAGTTAGGGGAAGAACAAATAGCAATTAAGGATCAAATAGGCCTCCTCACTTAAAAGAGCAGATTGTATAGCATGACTTCAAATACTGGTTGTGCTCTGAATTAAATTGAAAAGCGTTAGGACGGGCTGATTTATCACATATTTCTCAGATGAGGAGTCTGAATTAGCCTTGCCTGGTTGTAGTTATCAAAGCTGACACAGCTAATTAAATACCTAATGGTTTACCTAAGTGAGACCTATAGGCTTGGTATCTAATAAAGTGTACTGATTTTAAAGAAAGGGATCACTGGTTTTATAAACAAAAGATCTGTAGATTTTAAACGACCTTATAACTAGTTTTGGACGAGGCTGATTCTATTGATTATTCCTATAGGCAAGTTATCTGAGCGTTATTGGTTTTAAACGATTACATAGATGCAAGAGTCCTATAAACATGGTATTTAGAATGCAATTGATTATTATTTGCCTAATGATATGTATATGTAGAAGTGCAGAAAACCTAAGATCATGATTTCTATATGTAGCAATGCAGAAGTGCAGGAACTTAAAGACATGATTTCTAAGATGAGAATGCAGAAGTGCAGAAAACTTATAGGCATGAGTCCTAGAATGAGAATGCAGAAATTCTTAAATAACCTATAGGCATGATTTCTAAGATGAGAATGCAGAAATTCATAAATAACCTATAGGCAAGTTTTCTACCCTTTTCATACATTCATCCCCATCCCTTTCCACTAGCCATCCCCAATAGTTATTACAAAATATTACAGACTCGAATGAATAAAAAAAAGGTAAAATTACATCAGAAGTTCTAGCTACAACCAAACAGCCCAATTCAGACTCAAAGTCCAATAATATGAGATAAACCAACTTCCAGGATCAGATTTCCAAAATCCTTTCCCATCCTTTGGGTGTGTCAAAGTTCCAAGGAGCTTCATGAACTCCAGGAAATGCTTACACCCAATTATATTGCATAATTAAGATTATGGTTCAGTGTGGAAGGGTCAGCCCTCAAATGTCCAAGTTTAGAGGGAACTCAAGGTCCCAAAGCACGACTCATGGGAGGGGGTAGAACTTAGAGTCTAAGAGTAAGTGTAAGTGCATGGAGAGGAAATTGGAAAAGCCATGGAAGGCTGGTGGTCATGCCCAGCAATTGGGAATGCTGGCACACCCCTGACCAGCCTATTAGACAAATATTGAGAGTTAGGATCCATTGATGATCAGGCTCTGACCTGGGCAGTAATTTGGATACTGCCAGGCCAAGAACTTAACTCAGGCACAGTAGAAACAGATGCAGGGAAAGAACATACATAATTTAATCACTGAACATGCACAACAAAGTAAACAAGAATGTTGAAACTATAAAGTAATCACATAGAGGTGAGGCAAAAATTAAATCAGAACATACCACTTTCAGAAGAAATAAGTAAAAGCTGTAGTCTTGAAAAAAAAAAAGCCAAATTGCAAGCAAAGCAGTTTCCAAAAGATCCCAAGCAGAGCGGAGTATTGAATTCAAAACAGGATTGCAAGCGTTCAAGTATTTTAAAGACTAGTGGTGTGAAGGTTGTATGAAGTAAAAAGTCATAAGATGTTGTTGTAAGGTGCAAGGTGTCTTAAAAGTGCAGGAGGGCAGTCCCTTTATAGTGCAGAAAGCAAGCAAGAAAGGCAAGAAAATATTATTGAAATCAGTCTCCCTTTGGTTAAGGGATTCTGATTCCATCGAGTAAAAACCAGTTAAGGAAAGAAATTTTATTTAAAACCTTTCAAAGTAGCACAAAAGGGGTAAACACATAGAAGTTATTTAAGGAAAACAATCAATAGTACATGGTTTGTGCCAAATATGGTAAGGGAATCAATCAAATAGCCATGAACCCAAAATTACAAGTTCAATTTGAATGTACCAATTCAATAAAGGTAAAGGAGGTTCAATCGAAGAAAATCAGTGACGATTCATCAGCCTTATTAAAGGGATTTCAAAATCAATCACTTCGTTGGTGAAAACCTTTTTGAAGAGGAATTTTCTCGCATATAAAGCATACCAATCAAACAAAAGGAACTGTCAGGTCATTTAGGAAAAAGAGTCTATCATTGAAAGCCTTAGAGCCACAAGCAAAAAGAGATTCAAGTTCAATTACAGACTCATCATGAGTCTAAAATCCTAGGGTCCCAAAGTGGAACCCTAATACCATTTACCCAAAGAAAACCCCCAAATCCTAGGGTTTTAGATTGCGTCAGAAAATAGAGGTGAGAAAATAGGTCCTTGAAAGAGGCTCAGAAGTGTTTTACAAAGACTTAATGAGAGACAAATACACACGATAGAAAGGACATTGAGTTAAGGTCATGAGAACATGCTTGAGAAAACTTGGAATTTAAACAAGTTTTAGAAGAAATAGATGATACAAGTTTTAAACAAAGTAGATGAAATATGCTTAGCAAAACGCAAATAGAGTTCAGTAAAGTGAACAAAACCAAAGAACTCAACCATAAACACATATAGCAAAGCATAAGAAAAACAACACGGATTAACATGCGAGTAGATGAATAACAACGAAAATAGAAGAGTCTTGCATAATAGAAAAGAAACAAGAGAGCAAACTCATACGTAGTAAAAGGAAAACATACGAGCATAACATAGACAAACACATGTAAAGAATGAACACGAAGAATCAGAAAGATATTTGAAGGAATTTTTCAGAAACCCTAAAAATTGAAATAAAAAGATTTTTGAAAAAGAAATTTGGGGAAAACCTTAAAAATGTCAAATAAAGCCCAAACATATCACAGATCTAAGAAAAATCGATGAGTACAGAACCTCTGACGACTTAGAGTTGCAGAGAAAACCCTAGCAAAAAGAAAGGTCTTGAGGAAAGTCAGATCGTGAGTCGAAGAGACTCATATTGCTTGAGCATGCCAGAATAATGGCCGGAGAAGCCATGGATCTGCAGATCTGAGGAGGATCTGAATAGAACCATCAGAGTCGGGCTTCAAATCATCGAACAGCTTAGGTCTAACGGTGAGAAAGGGTGAGCACAAGTCATCCATGGCCTGGAACACCATGGATTCCGATGGAAACATGGTGAAATAAGGTAGGAGATGGCTAGGGTTTCAGAGAGCTTGAAAGTGTTTTGAGAGACGAAGGGTTTATAGGCGGCGGGTCAGGTGAGAATGAGGGAGATTAGGGTAGTCGTTTAGGATCGTGGGTTGGGTTAAATTGGAATTGGGTTGGTTTTAATTTGGGCGGAATTGGGATCAAATTGAGGTTAAAATTGAAAGGAAATGTGGCTGTAATTGAAATAAAGATGGGCTAAGTGTTAAATAGCCAATTTTCAATTTTTTCATTTTATAAAAATAGTAATAATGATTTTAAAAGAAAATTAAAAACATTGACCCAACAAATACTATACAAATATTAATCTAAAAATATAGAAATAATTTTATAATTATAAAATGCCATTAATCGTAAAATAGGCTATAATTGCAATTATATGTTATTTAGCTTTAAAAAATGCCAAATAAATTTGTAAAAATATACAAAAATCACATTAATTATATTTTGGTATAAATATGAGAATATAAATAAGTTATTCACCAAAATAATAATCTTGGAAATAATTATTGGATTTTGTACTGCTAAAAATAGACAAGCAATTGGTTTAAAATCTTTGAAATAGGAAATATACCAAAACTCTTGGGCATGCTTATATACGCATGTACATGCTATTTTGAAAGTATTTTATATAAAAAAAATACATAGGAAAATTGGGTATTAACAGTTGCCCCTCTTTACCCGTGAAGGATGAAAGAGTTGTCGGGTAATATGATAGCCAATTTTGACTGAATGAAACGATTTGAAGAATTTTGGCCGAGCTCTGGTTCCTAAGTTGCCTACATATCCCTGGTATAACAGGAATCAGGCCATATGTAGTTTAGGATCCATTGGCGGAATGTGCCGATGGAGATTTTCGAAAAATGGACGCGATGTTCAGGTTGGGAAAGATGGTCAGAGTCTAGTAGGCTGCAGGAACTGGAGCGGGATCGCTCCTGCTGAGATGGTTGTTGCTAGCCAGTTTACCTGCAAATGGGAAATACGAACATATGTTGTGCATAAATCTAAACGTGATGCAAGTTCCCGTTGGACCATGAATGCTGCCTTTGGACAGTTAGGATGACGTCCTTAGACCATGACGTCCTGGGCCATGAAGCGTATAATAAAGGATTCACAGGCTATGAAATGATGTTCTCGGCTATGAGAATGATGCCTCCGAACTATGATGCCTTTGATTAATGATATGCAAAAGATAAATGGGGTCCTTAGGCCATGGCATGGCGTTCTTGGGCTATGAAAATGGTGTCTCCGAACAATGACGCCTTTGGACAGCTTGGCAATATTTCAGCCCATGAAATGCAGAAGATGGCGATCTTTCAGCCGATGTAATACGTAAATAAAAGGTGGCGGTATTTTAGCCATGTGGAGAAGACTAAGGTGGTGATATTTCAGCCATGCGGAGAAGACTAAGGTGGCGATATTTTAGCCATGTAGAGAAGACTAAAGTGGCGATATTTCATCCATGCAGGATGGAGACAGAGCTTAGTCTTGGAAGGCAGAATGGTAACCTTATGCAATGTAGAGAAATGCAGGTAGAGGTAGAGCTTAATCTCGGAAGGCAAAAAGGTAGCCTTATGAAATGTAGAGAAATGCAAGTAGAGGTAGAGCTTAACCTCGGAAGGCATATAGGTAGCCTTATGCAATGCAGAGAAATGAAGATGGCGGTAGAGCTTAACCTCGGAAGGCAGAAAGGTAGCCTTATGCAATGCAGAGAAATACGGATGGAGGTAGAGCTTAACCTCGGAAGGCAGAAGGGTAGCCTTATGCAATGCAGAGAAATGCAGATGGAGGTAAATCTTAACCTCGGAAGGCAGAAGGGTAGCCTTATGCAATGCAGAGAAATGCAGATGGAGATAAAGCTTAACCTCGGAAGGTAGGTAGGTAGCCTTATGCAATGTAGAGAAATGCATATGGAGGTAGAGCTTAACCTCGAAAGGCAGAAAGGTAGCCTTATGCAATGCAGAGAAATAAAAGGCGAATAGTAATGAAATTTCTTAGTTGATAGATGATATTATGACTGATGTGGATGTTGTGTATGGATAGCAGTTGTGAATGAGTGATGGTTCTGAGAGTTGTGTTTCTGAGAAGTGTGAGTGTATAAACATATCTGATGATCTTGCGACCTTGGTGCCTGCATCCAAAGAAAAATTGTGAGTTTTGTGAAGGGGAAGGTTAGTTCATATCCTTATGGACTTCGCTTGTCCTGCTTGGCGATGTGTATCATTGGGGTAGCATTGCTAAACAAGGCCATTTGATAATAGTCATGCACGACTTAAAAATGTAACGTAAATACGTAATTGAAAATAGTTTTCTTAGATGAACCGACGACTGCGACGCGGTTCAAGACATTGCAACCTCTCTCGCTCTGAAATTTTGAGGGTCGTCCTCAAAATTCTGCCCCAGTTTACTGGGCTGGTGCGTGCGATAAATGGTTGAACTCAACTTCGCAATTTTGAGGGTCCTCCTCAAAATTCTTCCCCAGTTTCCAATAGCTGGGTAAATGAAAATTTTATTGAATTGTGACCGAACCCATAGGGCTGCCTACGTATCCTCTCTTAAACGGGAATCAAGTCAGGCATAGTTCAAATAACATTATAAAGGAAAGCATAAAGATTACACATAGTAACGCTTGATTGCATCCGGATTGATCGACTTTGGCCATACTTCTCCGTCCATTTCTGCACGTATGAGGGCTCCTCCTATCAGAACCCGGTGAACTATGTACGGACCTTTCCAGTTGGGAGAGAATTTCCCTTTGGCTTCATCTTGGTGTGGAAAAATCTTCTTTAACACCAGCTGCCCCGATGTGAATTTGTCTTGGATTGACTCTTTTATTGAAGGCTCTGGACATTCTATTTTGATAAAGTTGGCCATGGCAAACTGCATTCATTCATTTCCCATCTATAAGAGATAATTGCTCGTAGGGACTCTTTACCCATTCTGAATTGTCGAGTTTTGCTTTCTGTATGATCCTCAGGGAAGGAATTTCTACCTCAGCGGGAATGACCACCTCTGTACCATAAACCAGCATATAGGGAGTTGCCCGGTTGATGTGCAAACTGTGGTACGGTACCCCAACAAAGCAAATAATAACTTCTCATGCCACTACTTATGCTTCTCTATCATTTTCCTTAGTATCTTCTTGATATTCTTGTTGGCGGCTTCTATGGCTCCATTCATCTGAGGTTTGTAAGCTGTGGAATTCTTATGTTTGATTTTGAATGTTTCACACATTGCTTTCATCAGGTCACTGTTGAGATTGGAACCATTATCGATAAGGATTGACTCTGGGATGTCGAACCGATAAGCGATATGGTCGCGGACAAAGTCTGCCACGACTTTCTTAGTCACTGCCTTATATGATGATGTTTCGACCCATTTGGTGACATAATAAATCGCTACTAGGATGAACCTGTTCCTATTTGATGCGACTGGTTCGATTGGTCTGATAACATCTATTCCTCATGCGGCGAACATCCAGGGCGAGCTTGTTGCATTGAGCTTATTTGGAGGCACCTTTATCATGTCTGCATGGATCTGACAGCGGTGGCACTTTCAGACATACTGCATGCAGTCTGTCACCATAGTCATCCAAAAATAACCAGCTCGGAGTATCTTTTTAGCTTAAGACAAAACCGTTCATATGTGGACCACAGGTCCCGGCATGAATTTCCTCCAATAGTCTGGATGCTTCCTTTGCTTCGACACACCTTAACAACCCCAAATCTGGAGTCCTTCTATACAGGATTCCTCCACTATGAAATAAGTAATTGGATAACCTTCGAAGTGTGCACTTCTGAGTAGTGTTTGCGAGTTCTGGATATTCTCCTGTTACCAAATATTCCTTGATATCATGAAACCAAGGTTTTCCATCTGCTACTTCCTCGATATGAGCACAGTAAGCTGGATGATCGTGAATCTTCACCGGAATGGGATCTATGAAGTTCTTATCTGGATGCTAAATCATAGATGATAGGGTAGCCAATGCGTCGGCAAACTCATTCTGTACTCTGGGGACATGCTGAAACTTTGTCTTTGTGAATCTCTTCCTCAACTCCTGTACATGATGCAGATAGGGGAATATCTTGGAATTCTTGTGTCCCATTCTTCTCGGACGTGATGTATGAGCAAGTCTGAATCCTCGATCACTAGCAGTTCCTAAATGTTCATGTCAATGGCCAACTTGAGCTCTAAGACGCAGGCTTCGTACTCGACCATGTTGTTGGTGCACGGAAACCTAAGCTTGGTAGACACCGGATAATGCTGGCTGGTTTTTGATACTAGGACCGCTCCTATGCCAACTCCTTTTAAGTTTGCCGCTCTGTCGAAAAACATTTTCCAACCATCATAGGATTATGCAATGTCTTCTCCTATGAAGGATACCTCCTCATCAGGAAAATACATTTTTAGGGGTTCGTATTCTCTGTCCACGGGATTTTTAGCAAGATGATCCGCCGACGCCTGTCCCTTGATTGCTTTCTGAGTCACATAGACAATGTCGAATTCACTTAACAGGATCTTCCACTTGGCCAGCTTACCAGTGGGCATGGGCTTTTGAAAAGATGTACTTTACCGGATCCATTCTTGATATGAGATAAGTAGTATATGCACAGAAATAGTGCCTCGGCTTCTGAGCTACCCAAGTCATAGCACAACAGCTGCGTTATAACAGAGAATACAGGGCCTCGTACGGGGTGAACTTCTTTTTAAGATAGTAGATGGCATGTTCCTTTCTCCTCGTTTCACCATGTTGCCCCAGAACACAATCGAGCACTCCATCCAATACAGTAAAGTAAAGCAATAGCGGTCTACCTGGTTCGGACGGGACAAAAACTGGCAGCGTTGACATGTATTCCTTGATTCTGTCGAAGGCTTTCTGACAATCATCAGTCCATTTGGTAGCGGCGTCCTTCTTCAACATCTTAAAGATTGGTTCATAAATGACAGTGGATTGAGCTATGAACCGGCTGATGCAGTTAAGTCTCCCCAAGAAACTCATAACCTCTTTCTTGTTCTTTGGTGGTGGCAATTCTTGGATGTCTTTGACCTTTGATGGATCTAGTTCTAGTCCTTGGTGAATTACGATGAGCCCAAGTAGCTTTCCAGTAGAAACCCCAAATGCACATTTGGCGGGATTCAACTTCAGATTGTACCTTCTCAGTCTGTTCAAGAACCTTCTCAGATCTTTCGTGTGGTCAGCGACTCTCTTGGATTTGATGATGACATCGTCTACATACACCTCGATCTCTTTGTGTATCATGTCATGGAAAATAGTAGTCATAACCCTCATGTAGGTGGCCCCAGCATTATTTAACCCCAACGACATATTCTTGTAACAATACATCCTCCAATGCATAATGAAAGCCGTTTTCTCTGCGTCTTCCTCATCCATCCATATCTGATGATACCTAGCAAAAAAATCAATGAACGATTGTAGCTCGTGCTTGGCATAGTTGTCAATTAGAATGTGTATGTTTGGCAAGGGGAAGTTGTCTTTTGGACTGGCCCAATTGAGGTCCCGGTAGTCGACACAGACTCTAACTTTCCTGTCATTCTTCAGTACTGGCACGATGTTGGCTAACCATGTTGGATACTCTACTACCCTAAGAACCTTGGCTTTGACTTGCTTGGTGACTTCTTCCTTTATTTTCAAACTCATGTCAAGTTTGAACTTTCTGAGCTTCTATTTTACCAGTGGACATGTCGGATTGGTCGGTAGTTTGTGAGCTACAATAGATGTACTGAGACCAGTCATGTCATCATACGACCAGGCGAATATTTCCTCATATTTGCTTAGAAATTTTGTGTACTCTTTCTTCTCTGATGGCGGCAGATGAACACTGATGCACATTTCTCTAACATTCTCTGCATCTCGCAAGTTGACAACCTCAATTTTGTCTAAGTTAGACTTAGGTCTATTCTCAAAATTCTCAACTTCTTTAAAAATTTCTTCTGGTATATCATCTTCCTCTGAATCTATGTCCGTTTATCGCGTTGTCTCATTGCATATCACAGTCGTCAGTTCATCAAGATAAGTAATAGTAATGTTGTTTGAGTAAAGTAATGAGAGAAAATAATAAGAGAGAGATTTGTAAGAAAATTGAAATACTTTAATAAATTCCATAAGTGTTTTCAAAATCTGAGCTCTTTCTTGCGAAAAAAATAAAATGCAAAAAAAAATAAACTTAATAAAGCAAAATAGAGCGTAATGCTTTGTTCATCCTTGCTACCCCGAGGCACGTCAGGCTCTGGCAGTTCTGATGGACCAATTGTTGAGGCGCGCTCCCTGGCTCACGGCTTGTATGGAAGGGCCTTCCTCCCTCTCCTCCTCGAAAATGACACAACAGTCCATATTATCATCTTCAAAAACAAATTCCTCATTGCCGCTAGTGCTTCCTCTTCTTCCCACCCACATATGACATCGGCTGGCCGGGAAGTCTGCTCCAAGCAAGGTATCGAATGCTCCAGCGGGTAGTAGGGAATGCGCCATGGTGGCGACCAGTGGTTGAACTCCTACCAAGTGTATTCATATCCCAAACCAAAAGTGGTACCATGTTTCTTCAGCTTGATAGGTTTGGTGATTCCCTGGAGGTTCTTGCCGAGTCCCTTGCCAGGTTCGTATCCACACCAATTCAGTACACTTTCAATTTTGTTATCCTACCATTTATCCTTGTCCACGGTGTTGACTCGTTCAATGTGGTGGTAGGTTTCTCCGCCTATCTTTCTTCTTCCTCCAATTGTTGGGATAGTCTGGCGACTGTATATGGGATTTCTACCATCGCCATGAATAATCACCTCTTGGTGATTCCACTCAAACTTCACCGCCTGATGTAGGGTTGATGCCACAGCCCCAGCAGCATGGATCCAGGGCCGTCCCAATAGCAAGTTGTAAGATGCTAGGATGTCTATTACTTGAAATTCGACATCGAACAAAGTAGGTACTATTTGCAGACACGAACTGATTTCCCCAATACTAGATCTTTGGGAACCATCGAAAGCTTTGGCACTGATGGCTCCATCCTTGATCTCATGCAGGCTCTTTCCCAGTGTTCTGAGAGTCACCAATGGACAAATATTGAGGCTTGACCATCCGTCAATTAGAATTCTGGTGATGAAATAATCATCGCATTACACAGTGATGTGCAACGCCTTGTTGTGGATTAGCTCTTTCGGTGGCAGCACATCTTCGTGGAAAGTGATTTTGTGACTCTCCAATACTTTCCCTACCATGTTTGCCATTTCTCCTCTAGTTATGTTGTTGGGTACATATACCTCACTTAGTACCTTTAACAAGGCATTCTTATGTGCATTGGAGCTTTGTAGCAAACCTAGGATGGAGATCTGTGACGATGTTTTATTCAGTTGATCAATGACTGAGTACTCCTTTGCTTGTATCTTCCTCTAGAGATCATCGGGCCCAGTTTCAATAGGTCGTCCAGAGGCCTGCTTACTTGATTCAACTAGATGTTTCGGAGTATGAACCCTGCCGGTTCCTATCATACCCTGTGCCGCAACTGCTTCTCCAGTTTTGGCTTTTCCTTTTCTCCTTTCCTCGACTATGTAATCCCAAGGGATGGCCTTCGCATGGAATGGTGCTATGGCTGAGATTGCCTCTGGGATGGGTACCCTTTCTTTGGAAGGTAACACAGTAACTTCAAATGGCGTAGGTTCCTTTGGGGACCCAAACTTGACCTCAATTGGTCCTGGCGTCTTTGTAGAAAAAGTTGCTTTGAACTCGAGTGGTACGGACATATTCACTTCAGCGTCTCCAGAAGGCTGGATCTGGACTATAATTGGATTAAGTGTGAACTTTCGGTTTCTTTGGCTCGTCACCTTCAGCGATTAACCCGATCGATCCTTTGGGGTCCCAATCATCTTCTATCTCAATCATGTGAACACCTCCACCCTTGTGGTCTGGTAAAGGGTTGTTGCAGACATTTGGAGCAGGCTCCTTTGCCACGATGATCTTGTTGTCAATCAGAGCTTGAATCTTATCCTTCAGAGAGCGGGACTCATCAATGGTATGCCCCTTCATGCCAAAATGGTATGCACAGGCATTTTTTGGGTTGATCTATTGGGAAGGATTTTCTAGAGTTATGGTAGGGATAGGGGTGATGTAACCAGTGTGAGCACGATGTGTAGTGAGAAAAAGGAGGTGTGACAACCAGCACCTTTAAGCCTTTCATACAGCTGGTTGATTGGTTCGGCAATGGCAGTGTATTGTTTGGGAAGTCTGTGGTCAAAGTTTTGTCGGGGTCTAGGGAAATTTTGGCGAGGTGATTGATAGTGAGCTTGTTGGGTGTTGTAGGCTTGGTAGACGTGTGCGGGTTGGAAGTATTTGGGTGAAGTAGGCTGATATGCGGGCAGTGGGGATGATTGGTAAGTAGGTGGTGGAGCTTGGTAAGAGGGCAAAGGTGTTTGGTAATTTGAGGTAGGTTGATATGTAGGAAGAGGTATTGGGTAGGTTTGGTATTTTATTGAGGATTTTGTTCTCTGTGCAACCATCACGGCACCCACATCCCTTTTCTTGGACGTGCCACCAGACTATAGAGCCTTGTTAGTAGCCTTTAACGCTTCAAAGTTAGTGATCATACCACTTTTGATACCTTCCTCGATCCCCTCCCCTAGCTTGATGATATCGGAAAATTTCTGGCCTTCGATCAACATCAACCTTTTGTAGTACTATGGGTCTTAGGCCCGGACGAAAAAACCTGTTCATTTGTTCTTCTTCTAAAGCTGGCTTGACCTTAGCGGCTTCTGATCTCCAACGAGTAGCATACTCGCGAAATGTCTTCGTGGGTTTCTTTTTCAAGTTCTGGATGTAGAACACATCTGGTGCATTCTCCATGTTGAATCTAAACCTGTCCATGAAATCGGATGCCATACTTACCCAATTCTACCAATTCTTCGGGTTTTGGCTAATGTACCAAGATAGAGCATCCCCTTTCAGACTTCTCATAAAGAGCTTCATGCGAATCTTTTCATCCTTTCCTACTCCGACCAGTTTGTCGCAGTATGTCCTTTAATGAACTCTGGGATCCCCGATGTCATCGAACATCTCGAACTTGGGAGATTTGTACCCCTCGGGCAGTTCGACATCTGGTTAAATGTAGAGGTCTTCGTAATTCAGTCCCTCGATCCCCTTGCTTCCTTCAACACCCTAAACTTGGCTAGTCAGCTTCTTGAGTTCCGCGGCCAGATTCATGGTAAGAGAGTCTTTGTCATCAGACTCAAGTGTGCTCGAGGCGGGCTGAATGGGGTGTGGTATGGTTTCCACATAGATGGGGGTGTTGTGGTGATGATCATTTGTGGAGTTTAGTGGTTCAGGGATGAGCGGTGGGGTGTTGCTTGAAGTGTGGCTTGTGTTGCAGTGGTGATGGGGAGCGAGTTGGTTTTGTGGTTTCGGCATGTTTTGTGGTGGTATAGGATTTTGAGTGTTGGGGAAGTTGGCATCTGGAGTAGTGAGAGAAAACGACAAGCTTGCCAAAGTTCCGAACTTGGTCCAGTTCTTCCTGAAATTTCAATAACTTCTGTTCGAGCTGGGAGGCACTTTCCTTGGAAACCTGAATACCTTGAGGAGTCTCTACCCTTTCAATTGAGCTCTCCTTTCTGATGTTGCTCAACTTTTCCATTTTTTCCTTGTTCTTGTTTCTTATAGGACTCAGAGGAGGAAGAGGTGGATGACCCTTGGATCTTGTGGAATATGATGACGATGCCAGAGTGCACGAACTAACCTTTGGTGAAGGGGAATAAAATAAATAGTAAAAAACAAAAAGGTAACAAGTTAGTGTGGATCATGAGAAGGAAATGTTGAAATATTTAAACACATAGTGCAAGAATATAAATCGTGTCTTAATTTTAGAGCCTCAATAACAAGTTAATTTGGAGAACTTATAATGCTAAATGCCTCATTTTATTGATAAAAATAAGACGAATCCCAAAATGACACTGAAATTGCGAAAAATAAAATGTCACTAATGGCCATTGGCCTTATTACATTTAAAGCAGAAAGAACAGATCCTAACTACTTGGTCCTAGAAGGACCTTCCCCAGACTCGACATCTTTAGCTCCATCGAACAACTTCTCCAACTCACGCAACCCCAATAGCAAATAGGCTCTAGCCAAGTGTCCTCCATCGTTTCCTTCAGCGTTCTGGCAGTTTTCAATCCTCTGAATGAACTTCCTTTCCAACTCTACTAAACCCCGCTCCAGATACCTCAGTCGCTTGTTGGCGGTGACAGCCATATCTTTCCATTCTTCAATCAGCTTTTGATGGGCTTCTTGAATTTCCTGGTGCTCACTTTCGCATTTCCGAATCCTCTTGTGTAATTGATTGTACTTAACCTGTACCTCAGCCTTTTCGTCGATGACCCTATGACCTCAAACAGACTCGGGTTGTCCTAACCCACTATAATCGTCTTCCAACCAACTTGGATAGTATGGAGTATAACCAGCATGGTACCTGTCTGGTTCTATGGAATCCTTTCCCAGGATGATTTTGCAGTGCCACATATATTGGGCTTGACACTTGTATGGACTATTGTCATCTTGAAAGTCGGCCCTGGAGTGACTCATTTTGTCAACCCTTGGTATAACCTGCTTTCTTCCTGCCTGCCTCATGACTGGAGAGGGACATAAGGATAAGTTCCTCTCAGACCGGTGAGAATAAGAAATAGTGCATCCCGAGATCGGACAATGAACTCTTCAGTAGGGAACCATTCGAACATCCATTGCACTTGGTCCTCTTTTATATTTTCAAACAACTCTACCCACCCTTTAGCATCTTCTGGTTGGGCAAACATGTTAGGCATATAGTTCATTCGCCTTGGCTGATGGAAGGCGATATGATCATCCCAGTCTCTACGAAGAATCTCTTGCCGATATTCACCCTTTTGGAGGTGCTCCATGAGCTAGAGTTGGAGCAATAAGTTACAACCCTCAAAGTTAGGGGTGTACAAACCAAACCATCAAGCCAAACCGAACCGACGAACCAAGTCAAACTGAAGAAAAAAACCGACTTGTGGTTTGGTTTGGTTGGTTTGGTGTTGGAAAATAAAAAATCAATCGCTCTTGGTTTGGTTTGGTATTAACAAAAAATAAGTCATACCAAATCTAAACCAAATCGACGTTATATATAAATAAATTTTAAAAATTTTATGCATAAAAAATAATCATTAAAATCTAATTTGTAAGTATTTTCTAAACTATTTGATAGTTTTCAATGTCTTGAGATATTATTTATTTGTGGGCTTATAAATTCACTATCCACTAAGTAGATTCTATCTACATAACCTAAAGGAATTTTTACATGTATATACTACATACACTAATATATTACTTTTTTTGTTTAACTTGTGATTTTATTACATATTAGTAAACTTAATTACTAATATATACCATAATTCAAATTCCTTACACTATTAATGGGTCCTATAAATTGGACATAATTATGAACTAACCCACTTCACATAAATAAAATACCAATATATATTTACCATTTCCCACTAAAAACTCATACCCCACATTTTATCTTCCCCTTTTCACTTTTGACATTTTTTTTTTGTTTTTTTATTCAAATTAAAGAACTCGTAACCTCCCTCCTCCTCCAACTACACCGCACCCCCCACGTTTACACTTTACGGTACTCCCCACTTTGGCTTCATTCTTCATCTTCACAAAACAAGATATTCACACATTCTATACACTCTAGCTTCATCTACACCCAATTTCGTTGCAAAAATTGGCAAAATTTTGTGTTGTAAACAATGAAAAACAACAAATCACCCCAAAACCCACAAAAAAATCCTAAAGTTACAGACATTTCCTCTTTCGATTTGGTTGTTTCAACACCAAAATCCCCAACAAAACAACCAAAATCTCATGCAATGGAACCTACCACTAACCGATCATCTCCGTGACAAATCCGTGCTGAGGTGAGATCAAACAAGTTGCACGACCTAGATGTGGTAGCTAGCTCTAAACCAGTTGCCAACCTGTTCAAAAGAAAGGGTAAAGAGTTGTGTCAAGATGATGATTTTGCTGATGATGTCCTAGGAAAACCAGTATCAAAAAACCCCAAGTCCCTTGCAGTGGCTTCTCCCAAACAAAAAATAACAAACAGTCCAAAAATATCCCAAAGTTGATTATGACAAAAAATTATGACAAGGTAAACATTTGTTATTTTCAATTCCTCTTTTTAGTATTTTGTTAATTGTAAAACTCCATCGTTTTTTTGGTTGGGGTAATGTAGCTTCATTGTCGACGCTATGTGTCGTATTTGTAGTTGTTATTTAACAACTCTCTAGTTGTTGTCTTTTTTGTTTGTCTTGTATATTAATGGTATTTCTCTAGAAATTGTAGTTGCTATTATCTACATGGTATAAATGTCCCTATACTGTTGTTATAGAGATCAGTTGCATTAATTTCATAAATTAAATGTAGTTGATATTAAGTTAAAGTTTATTTCTTGTAGTTTATTTGAAGTTAGTCACCTGTGTGGTCTTAAAATTGTGTATAAATTGTAGTTGTTAATATACAGTTTATAAATGTACCTATTTTGTAGTGATGTAGTTCAGTTGTGTTTATTCTGTAGATTTAT
The DNA here is from genome assembly GCA_026770625.1 of Nicotiana glauca. Lineage (NCBI taxonomy): Eukaryota > Viridiplantae > Streptophyta > Magnoliopsida > Solanales > Solanaceae > Nicotiana > Nicotiana glauca. The sequence continues at coordinate 69,833 of MU750150.1, read as the reverse complement.
TGTAGTTGTTAACATATACAGTTTACAAATGTAAACTGTTGTGGTTTTTCTATAGTTATGGTGGTGCTTATATGTTATTTTGTGGAGGGGGAGGGGGAGGGGGAGGGGAGTGATGTAGTAATTTTGTAGTGTTTCTTCCCATTAAGGGATTTTTACATGTACATAAACGTAGTTTATATGTAGTCATTCACTTAAATAGGTCTTAATAATGTGTATAAACTGTAGTTGTTATTATACAGTTTATGAATGGACCTATTTTTTAGTCATTTAGATAAGTTGTATTAACTTTTATATTGATTGTAGTTGTTAACACAAACAGGTTTTGGTTGTAGTTATTTTTGATTATGTAGTTATGGCTGTTGTTTTTGAAGATTTATGTAGCTAGTGTTTTTATTAATGAATTTTTTTAATCATAATCACTAATGTGTTTATTTTTTTTGTGCAGAATGGCAATTATTTTGCACCATATAACGTTGATTACGGCGTGCTTAGATTTCACACTTTGTGTGATCCTAGCATTTCCCACCAGATTAAACAGTTACTGACTCCCAATGCTTTATCTATGTTTAAAAATATTTGTTTTGGTTATCTACTGTCTCTCTCCCCCATTTCCATGCAAAACCAATCTATCCATCTTCTCATGAAATACAAGCTGTCTAACTCTAACGATTCATTTTTTCCAGTCAAATTGAAGGGACAAAACTCATTTTTTCATTGAGAGAGTTTTGTGTAATTACAGGGTTTAACTGTGTGAATCAGTTTGGTGATTATGGATATACGTCTAGCTATTCTAGCAAGTTAATGAGTAGTTATTTTTCAAATAAAAAAAGAGTAGAGAAGTTTTACTTAAAGAACATAGTAACCAACAAGTCTTGGGTAAACGATGAGGACGCTCTCAAGCTGTGTATTCTGTACCTTTTGGAATTTTTGTTTGTCCGTCCGACAAAGACAATGTGTCTTTCATAGATCCCTTTAGGTTCTATCTGGTTGAGTCCGGTCAATTTGAGACATACTGTCACGACCCCAAACCCGGTCGTGATAGCGCCCAACCCAACGGCTAGGCAAGCCCTACCAAATACGCTCTCAACCCGAGCTTTGAGCTCAAAAACCATTTAATTAGAAATTCTTAATAGATATAAACCGATTATACTGATAGTTATAAAAATATCCTGAAAATCTCACAGAACAATATAACTTCCCAAAGACCTGGGGTCACGAGTCTAGAGCCTCTAACAATATAGAGTAATAAAACTCCATACTACAAATGATCAAAACTGCGGAAATAATAAAGAAATAGGGAAGGAGTCGGGTCCTGCGGACGTCAGGCAGATACCTCGACAACTCCAATAACACTCCGAAGCAGCAATTAGCTCAGTTAAGCTTCCAAGTACCTGAATCTGCACACATGGTGCAGGGAGTAAAGTGAGTACTTCCAACTCAGCGGTAATAAGAGTAAATAATGTTGAGAAGAAAGAAACCACGTTAGAGCACTACCTCATGCTATAAAATACAATACAATACTTTTTAGACAGCAGTAGTTCCATGAGAATCCTTTATGAAACATCTGACTCAGTTTAAAACCTCTTTTGAAAACATCACTTTCTTTCTTTATTAATAATTAAGCACATGAATACGATATCAAGTAGTGCAAGTCCGCACACAAATCATCCGCTCGGGCACAGCACTCCTTAACAATTTCCACCAGTGTCTGGTCAACAAGGCAAATAACATATGTATGCTAGTAATGTATGAGTGCTAAATGTCATGCCACGTAATACAAGTAGAACCAATGCATGAATGCAATGCAATGCACATGACGCTGTGGCGTACAGCCCGATCCATTTGGGCGCCCGGCGCTCACTGTGGGGGGTTCAGACTCCGGAGGGGCTCCTACAGCCCAAGTGCAATATCAATATCACTCCCGCTGCGGCATGCAGCCTGATCCATACATAGTCATGAATGCACATAAGCCCCTTGGGCACTAGTCACACAGCAGTTCTCAGCAAAAATATCAGTAAAATATCAATTAAGTTTTCAAATCTTAAAAAGAT